>JAKTWP010000001.1:378157-475729 GCA_030582095.1 Trigonopsis vinaria | reverse complement strand
CCCGAGACGATGATGCAACCCAAACACCTTACTACACCCCCCCTCCCCCCGACCAAAAACCCCCCCCCCTTTCCCCCCTTCCCCCCCCCTTGCAAAATTCCCCCCCAAAAAAAAAAAAAAAAAAAAAAAAACACTTTCTGCTGATGCCAACACCTGCATGAACAAGTGTTGCAATTGTTTTGAAGCTACAAGAAGATTGGATTAAAATAAGACCGAATCATCAACTCAGAAAGAGCAAAGCTTATACTTATATATATGTATACCTTCAAGGTGCTAAATTCAGATCACTTGGTTGTTTGGAGGTCAAAGGAGGGTAAATTCGAAGTGCAGAAGATATTTTTTTTTTTTCGTTTTTTCTTCTTTCTTTCGACACTGCAAAAGTTTCGCCGTTTCTATTTGGTGCTTTTGTTTGTTTGTTTGTTTGTTTGGGCGGTGGTGGTGATGATTGGTGATTGTGTTGGACGGATGGATTCAACTTAAAAGGTAAGCCTTTGCCTCGGATCAAGACTCGATCGCAGGTGATTTTACTTTTAATGATGAAAACAAAGAACAAAAAAAATTCAACTAGAAGCTGTTTCCGACTATTCATGGGGAGACACACGAACCGCTACTCTGAGTTTGAATCACAGATCGAGTCCTGTTGCGAAGTTTTTTTGTCAACCAGCTAACCCGATATAAGATTAGGCAGTGGTAGCACTAGAAAAGCATTTAAGTTTGAACATTACATACCGAAATAAGTGCGTAGATTGTAGTCCGGAATCTCTTACAAAGCTGAAGTTTTCTAAAACTCTCGCCCTCCGAGAGCGACGACAATTTTACTTCCTTTTCTCACACTTTCCTTCTCCCACTCCGCCATCCAAACTTTGATATATACGCCCAGTTAAAACGCCAGGCGTGGCTTCCTTCTAAAGAGAAACTTCGATACTAAACACAGCACTCTCTATCACTACAACAACCCGCCACACACAATCACTGTGGTACTGTGGAAAATGACGTATCTGTACTATAATCAGCAGTACCAATTCTTACAGCCGTACCTTATATTACAAATAAGAAGTGACAGAGCGTACCATACCAGACATAACCATCCCCCCGCCCGATCGGGGGCAGTGCGGCGCTTACCAGAATAGGTAATCGAAGAAAGGAAAAGAACGCCGTCTATATTGACGCTAAACCCAATGCAGGCATAGATAAATACAGCCACAGGTACGCATGGGGCAATGGGACAATCACGCCCCCCTTTTTTTCTTTTTTCTTTCTTACTTTCCCGCTGAAAACACCTGCGCAACCTTTGCCTAAGTTTTTTGTGTTTTTAAACCTTCAAAGATGCATCGAACATATTCTCTTCGACAGACTCGAGCTCCCACTGCTCAGCAGCTCATAACTCCTCCTCCCCCTCCCTCCTCCACAAAGGGCGGACGCTTCTTTGGAACGGCCTCATTTTGTAAGCATATAACTACTTTATCTTGGCCCAACATGATTATTAACATTTCTCTATAGCTCACTCTCTTCGTCGCACAACCGCTGGCTCGTTTGGCCCTGAACTTTCTCGCAAACTCGCCCAGTTGGTCAAGATTGAAAAGAATGTGATGCGCTCGATCGAGTTGGTCTCGCGTGAGCGCAAGGAGGTTGCCACTCAGCTTTCTGCTTGGGGTGAGGACTTGGATGATGATGTCGCCGACGTCACTGACAAGATTGGAATCCTTATCTACGAGATTGGCCAGCTTGAGGACCAGTTCATTGATAAGTACGACCAGTACCGCATTACCCTCAAGTCCATCCGAAACATTGAGGCATCCGTTCAGCCCTCGCGTGACCGAAAGCAGCGCATCACCCAGCAGATTGCTCAGCTCAAGTACAAGGACCCCAACTCCCCCAAGATTGTCGTCCTCGAGCAGGAGCTTGTCCGTGCTGAGGCTGAGTCGCTTGTCGCTGAAGCTCAGCTCAGCAACATCACCCGTGAGAAGTTCAAGGCTGCTTTCGCCTACCAGTTTGACTCTATCCGAGAGCACTCGGAGAAGGTTGCCTTGATTGCCGGATACGGCAAGGCCCTCTTGGACCTCATTGACGATTCACCCGTCACCCCCGGTGAGACCCGACCTGCCTACGATGGCTACGATGCTTCCAAGCAGGTTGTTGTCGATGCTGAGTCTGCTCTTGCCAACTGGACCTTGGACCAGGCTGCTGTCAAGCCCACTTTGTCCATCCGTCGTGCCGATGAGGTCTACGACGACGAGGAGCCCGAAGATGAGGCTGACGAGGGTTTCGCTGCCGATGAGGAGCACGCTGAGGAGGTTCCTGCTGAGGTTGCTGCCTAAATTTGTGGGACTTGGCTTTGGTTTTCTCTCTCTCCCCCACCCCTCCTCCCCTCCTTCCTCAATTTTCTCCTTCAGTACTCAAAGCTTTATTGCTATGTTTTTATTTCTCGTTTCCTTCTAGTGTGAGTGTGTGCTTGTGGTCTTGATGATTGCCAAAATGTACTACTGTACTCGTGTGTTCATTGTTTATTATTTGTGCTTGTTATTTTCGTGATGCTACGATGGTGTAGGTAGAGTGTGATCTTTTTTTCTCTTATTTGATTCTTGTAGCTGTAGCCAGAGTCTATAACCAAACAGGTGGTAGGTCTTTCTTTGATTTAGGCTTTTGCAAGACGCACAATCGAACGACCAGGCACGACGATACTGCTGACTTGGCGAGGGTATGCAAGCTGGTTTAGCAATGGTGTTGGTTCGGCGGTGGAGGCGGGGAAATACTCGCTCGTCATGGCCAGCACGACGTTTGCGTCCTGCGAGGTGTGTCAGTTTGGAGAGAGCGTAGCTGGGTCTGCAGAGATAAGGGAGAGACTTACACTGTCGATGCACACAAGGGTACCCTTGTATGCGCGACCGTCTGCGATTTCGACCGTGAGCAGGCTTCCGAGGAGGCTTGCGAGCTCGACTGCGGGTGTCGCCATGTGCGGGAGGGAAAGTTTACGGTTACGGTGGTGGGCAAAAAGGCATGAAAAACTTTTTTTTTTGCTTTACTCTACAAACAGTCCGCTCACTCCCAGACCGCCGACGAGCAGCGTGTTTCCTGCCAGCGTGCTGCATCCCGTGTCTGCAACAGTGGTGTAGGTGGTTGTTGCGAGCGAGCCGTTTGCGTGCCAGCGACGCACGCGCTGGTCGACGCTGGTCGAGACAAATCCGTCGTGTAGCGGAGTGATTGATGTGATTGTGCTTGCGTGTGCACCCTCGATTCTGCTCGACACCTGTAGCTGTGTTCCGTCGAGACGCGAGAGGACAAGACTGTCATCGTCACCTCCTGAGACAATGGTGTCTGCAAGCAGCGCAAAGACGTAGCCAGACTGGTGTAGTTGTACTGCGCTTTGCAATTCAAGTGTGATTGGAACCGGCGTGCTACCATCGTAGAGCAGTGTGCGGTCGGCACTGACGGTAATGCCACACGGGGACAGGTCGAGCGGGTACACGCCCATCTTGCCGTCAGTGCAGCTCACAAGCAGAGTGAGCTGCTCACTACTGAGCACAAACTGGGCGTCCAGTAAACACCATGTCGAGTAAAGCTCCTGCGCAAGCTGCGTCCAGACATTCTTTGCCGCATCGACGACCCATATGCTCAGCGTCGAGTTGGAGTAGACAGCGGCTGCCAAGTATATGCCCTCCGACAACGGCAACACACTGAATCCCATAACTCGAAGATCTGCAGCGCCATCGGAAAGTTGTGGAGCTGTGGCTGCACAGACGACGTGAATGGGTACCGCAGCACAGACGCCCTTGGAGACGCGCCAGAAAAAGAGCTCCTCACGTGCAGCACTGGAGACAATGTACTTTCCGTCGCTCGTCCAATCGAGGCTCTGGATTCCAGAGACGTGCTTGCGTAGCACCGTGCCAGTCACGAGCCCGCGCTCATCCATCGTATTTATCCGTACACAGGTATCCTCTGCACCCGACACAACAAGGCTTGCATCCGTAGGACAGGTCGCGAGCTGTCGTACTTCGCGGCCGTGTGTGCCTGCGCGCAGCACCGGGGCTCGAAAGTCGTAACGCCCACGCACAATGCTCAACTTGCCGGCTTTTGTAAACGCAAACTCGTATCCGCCATCTATCAGTCGGAAGGTCCAGTTACGATGGGCACCACCGCAGACTCGCGAGAATACCTCGGCCTGCGCGGTCTCGTTCCATACAAAGAACTTGTTGTTTTTGAATCCCCAAAAAAGCAACTGGTCGTTCTCAATTGCACCACCTTCAATCGTACCAAATTGGATATTTGTCTGGTGCACCACGGTAATCAGGCCATCGGCAACTTCAGCGACACCCCAGATGCCGTCCTTAGACATGGCAAGCACAGAGAACTTGCAGTTGTCGAAATCAAGACCAATCAAACCCGTAAGGCTTTCAATACCAAAGAGATGGCGCTCGTGGCTCACAAGCTTCTGCGTCCTCAGATCGTAGACTGCTATACCACCGCGCCGGCTTCCAACCACTAGCCAGCAATCGCCAACCACGCGTGCGCAGGTAATCGCAAACTCGCCCTCGGGCTCATCAAGGCTAAAGGCCGAAGTGACCGAAATACTGCCACTCTGGTTGTGTCCAATCTTGTAGATGTACAGTCCGCGGGCCGAAAGCGACTGCGCGACCAAAGCCAACACATGTCCATACTCGACTGTGTAGAAGCGCATTTTCCCACCAGAAACAGCAGGCCGAATCTTGACTCGGACATTATCCTTTTCTGGCTCAAACACTGTCGCGTTGCCGTACTTGTCGCCCACGACCGCCAACGAGGTATTTTGGTTCCAAGACAGGGCCTGCGAGTAGGACGCCAAGTCAGAGTCAAAAAAACAGGTGTGCCAGTTACAACTCTTGCTATCGTAGCGCATGACGTGTCCTGAAACAGTGTTTACAACCAACATTGCGCCTGCCAAAGCATAGGTCTTGAAGCCCTCGTCTGGCACAAGCGGCCAGCTCACATTGGTAGCAGCCACAGCATCTCCGGCCGTCCACTCATTTTCCAGCTGCAAGCTACTCTCGCGCCACAAGTGCACGCGACCGTCTCCGCCGCCGGTCGCAAAGATCCCGGGCTCCGCAGGCGCAGCCGCCAAACTCCAAACGTGCTTTCCACTGTGACCCTCAACAGTCTTTATGCATTGTAGTTTATCTTTTTGTAGTTTCCAGATCTTAGCCGTGCCGTCCTCCGACGAACTCAACAGCGTCTCGTCGTCCACAAACACAAGCTTCCAGATTCGAGCTCCATGGCCCCATCCTACGGCGATGCACTCATCACCTTCATCCCGTGACCAATCCCAAATTCTAATAGAGCGATCATCAGAGCAGCTGGCAAGCAACTTGCCGTTGGGAGTCACAGCAACGCCAAAGATGGAGCCGTCGTGCCCTTTTAGTGCTCGGATAAGCTCTCCACTAGGACTGCATACAAGTACACCTCCCATAACGGTACCAGCTACCGCAATACCGTGTTGTAGAAAGGCACCAGCCGAGTACAAGATGCTGTTCTCCGCACTGACACACACTACCGGCGGCAAATCAGCGCTCAAGTCATATCTCACAAGTTCATTATGCGCTGTCATCACTGTAAGCGCATTTAGATCGGAGTCGACGTGCACATCCATGATCCAGTCGTGAGCATACCGGGTTCGTCGAGGCTGACCACCAGCCAAGATATCCGCCACGCTTGTTTCGCTAAACGATCTTCCACCATATGCAACCACTTTTCCATCGCCATATATGTGTATTCCCTGAACCTTGTTTCGTGGCAGCGCATCAAAGTCGCTCAAGTGCTCTCCACAGCTCCAGTCGTAGGCCACGATGCTTGACCCTGTACCGACCAAAAGCACATTCTTGAAAAATGCCAGTGCCGTTACCGGTCCGATGTGAAAAAGAGACTGCTCGATTATTAGCTGCAACCCCTTGAACTCAAGATCCTTACCTTGAGATCCTCGACCATGGCTGTCTAGAGGGAGGAAGGAAAAGACGCCCGATATTAACAATACGCAGATCAGTCACCAGCATCATATATCTTCTTAATCATTATTCTTTTTATGTTTCCCTCTACGTCTACAGCGCAAATCAAACAGTACAAGCCTGTTGTTGCTCGCCGCGCTTCCAACTTGTAACATCCGTAAAAGTGCTATATTTTATTCATAATACACAAAAGCTTTTTAAAACTTGGAGAACTGCTTCTTGCCCTTGCCGGATCCGCCCTGGACACGGAGAACGTTGAATCGAACGGTCTTGGACAAAGGTCGGCACTGGCCAACAGTGACATAGTCGCCCTCAGAGACACGGAAAGCAGGCGAGACGTGAGCAGCAAGGTTCTTGTGTCGCTTCTCGTATCGGTTGTACTTGGAGATGTAGTGCAAGTATTCCCGTCGGATAATGATGGTTCGGTGCATCTTGGTCGAGACAACGGTGCCAGAAAGGATTCGACCACGGATCGAAATGTTACCAGTGAAGGGGCACTTCTTGTCTAAAGAGGGTTAGATTGTGCGTTTCGGTCAAGTAAAGATGCGTACCAATGTAGTCGCCGAGGATAGCCTCCTTGGGGGTCTTGAAGCCGAGACCGACCTCCTTGTACCAACGCTTAGAGCCCTTCTTGGCCTGAGCCTTAGCGTTAAGGAAGATGTGAGGCTGCTTCTGGAAAGCTCGCTCAGACTGAACAGTCAACTCAGACATTTTTGTTGTTGTTTTGGTTAAGAAAAAAGGGTTGCGAGTTGCCTTTTGCTTTTGGTGCCTCTTGGACGGGGCGAGGAAAGTGCGTCGCTGTTGCGCAAAGCATATGTGACTGTTATATCATGTGATATTCACGTGATCGGGTCTATCAGTAGTCACGTGTGTTGTTGTCATGGCAGCGGGTTTTGTTTACTTTTCAAATCCCACAAAGTGCATCCATTCAGCCACAACCACCAGACAAAACAACAGCGATGCGTGCGCGTTCGCCGAGTGGGAAGGAAAATCTTGGTGAAGGGCGGGCAAAGAGCGCTCGGAGACATCGGGCTAAGAGTCTCGGTGGTGGTTTGGACATTCCAGATTTGTCACCGCTAAAGCATCGAGTAAGTAAAACATGTCAATTGTGCTTTTTATTTTGTTTGCTGACTTTACAGGAACCTTCGCGTGGAATTCTCAAATCTGTGAGCATGGACTCAGATCACACCGTCATGGGTATCATGCAAATCCCTCTCAAGGATGAACCAACTCAGACCGTACGGATCAAGGACAAACGACGGGTGAGCTTTGCCAGCGGTGTCACAATGCACATGTTCCCGGTGAATGGATCACCTCTGAAGCGACGGGGCAGCTATTCCTCTGCTCCTTCGTCTTCACCTCTTCGACAATCGTCCTCCCCCGCCAAACCAGCAACTCCCAACACGCGATCCTCACGACGCATCTCAATTGCTCGTACTCCGCCCATGAACTTTAACAATCTCAATAATGATGACTCCGATAGTGACGGCGATGTAGATATGGAAGATGCTTCGACACTACTCGACTTTACTGCTGGCGAGGGCGATCTGGCCAACCAGCAACTCTCATCACCTCCACCACAGGACGAAACAATGGAGTTTACCATTCCAATGGGCACAATTCGAAATGATACGCTACTGCAAGACGACGACTTTGAGAGTGCTGACGATCCAACTATGGACTTCACAGCCGCCGTTGGATGGATACAGCCGCCGCACCAACACCCGGTAGATGAAGAACACACCATGGAATTCACCATGCCTGTGAGCAAGTACCAGCTGAGACCAACGCGTTCAGAGATCGATGATGAGACGATGAACTTTACTGCGCCAGTTAGCTCAATGCCCCGGATGGTGGATGATCAAGATACGGAGGAGACTATGAACTTTACCGTTCCTGTTGAAAAGTCAAACAAGCCTATTGAGGAAGATGATATGGAGGAAACAATGAACTTCACTGTTCCCGTTGGAAAGTTGAACAAGCCTATCGAGGAAGATGATATGGAGGAAACAATGAACTTCACTGTTCCCGTTGGAAAGTTGAACAAGCCTATTGAGGAAGATGATATGGAGGAAACAATGAACTTTACCGTTCCTGTTGGAAAGTTGAACAAGCCTATTGAGGAAGATGATATGGAGGAAACAATGAACTTCACTGTTCCCGTTGGAAAGTTGAACAAGCCTATTGAGGAAGATGATATGGAGGAAACAATGAACTTTACCGTTCCTGTTGGAAAGTTGAACAAGCCTATTGAGGAAGATGATATGGAGGAAACAATGAACCTCACTGTTCCTGTTGGAAAGCTAAGCGAGCAAGCCATCGTGGAGGATGAAATGGAGCAAACCATGGATATGACGGTCGCTGTCAACAATGTAGTATCATCTTCTGTCTCCTGTGGTATAATAATGCCGAAAGAATCTGAAGATACTCAAATCAGCATGGACATGACGCAAGTTACCGTTCCCGCTACTCCAAAGTCTGCTTCTAAGATGGACACACTCAAGTCCACTATCAAAAAGGCTACTCCAACGTCGGCGGCTGCTATTTCTGCCTCTTCCACCACTGAAGCTGGTAGTCCTACTCCAAAATCTAGCCGTGCTACTCCACTACGCCGCTCTCCGCGAAAGAACTATCAACGAGGTTCTCAAAAGATTCATAATGAGCAAACGATCAGTAAAATGGTCTCTCCCGTCAAATCTCAACATCCCATGCAGACGCCTGTTCGAACTGCTGGACCCGTTCAAGCTGTACGAACGTCGTCACTAAAACGCACTCATAGCCAGCAAGATTTATTTTCCGAAAAGAGCATGTCCCCGCTTATAAAGTCTTCTTTGGGTGAAGATTTTGTTGCATCCAGAGCAACTACACCCTCTCTTAAAGAGCGAATAAACTCTATGACACCTCAAAAAACGCCTCGGTCGGTAAAGAGACTCTGCTTGTCGGCAACGGCCGCGTCTGCCAAGTCCAAAGAAATCTTGGCTTTTAGCCCTATAGAAGTGAAGAGTAAGTTTGTATTAAATATACTGGTCAATTTTTTTCTAACCTAACAGCTATCTTGCCTTCACTGACTCCTCAAAAGTTCAACTTAGAACCTTCAGAGTCTAAAGCTACGGTGGTTGAAGCTGACGAGCCAGAACAGCAGGTCGGTGTGCCAGGCGATGGCAAGTCTGAGGAACAACTTGATAAGGAGACCCTTCCGGTTATTCCTCTGAGTGAATTTCTGGAAAATGCATCTATCCAGTTTCTCGACGATCTCAGTGGCACTTTCAATATTTCCGATAAATTTCCTTCCAGTATATTAACGTCCTTGGCAGAGCCCTTGTCTGGCCTGGAGATTATAAAATCATCATACATTGCGTCCTCATGGCTTGAGTTTTATCGCTTCAGCTGCAAGGACTTGAAGAAAAATCTTGCATCTGGAAAAGAAATAATTGACAATCTTGAACAGGAGACTCTGGAGGAATCACCTCAGCTTTTCTATGAATACATGGAAGCTACTCCCCAGGTTCGGGCGATAATGGACCAGCAGTTTCGACTCATCAAAACGTGGTCAAGACTACAAGCTCGCGGCGTTTGGTATGATTGGAGATCTCACATGTTTGACGGAGTCACACCTGGCTTTGTTAAGAAGCTCGAATTGGTCAAGACTGATACTGAAACTCTTGCAGATAAGCGTGCTCAGTTAGACAAATTTGCTGAGGAGATTGATGACGAGCATGCTTCGTTGACTGCTCGCTTATCAGAGCTACGACAAACCGACGACCTACGTTCACGCTATGAATCTAAAACAGCTGTTGCTTTGCGCGCTCAGGTTGAGGTACTTGACATTGAATCCGAGGCTTTGCAGACACGTTTATCAAGTCTTGAAAACAATCAGAAGACTTCGAGTGCGGAGTTTAGCCAGGCTGTCGAATCTCTCGAGTTGATACAAACTCGTATTAGTGAATTTGAGCGAATTTGTCAGGAGACCAAAGGCTACAGCGTCGAAGAGTTGAAGGCCTTGTCAGATATTCGTGAGGCTCTCGAGCAGTGTTCAGGCTGGCAGCTCAACATCACTCAGTCTTCTCTTGTGAAGTTGACCTATCTCAATCAACTACATGCTGTTGTCTCGATTTCCACTGACAAAACTTGCAATGTTCTCAGTCTGTCTTACTCTGGGCCAGACGCGTCCACATCTTTGCTACAATTTACTCTTCAGGCTTGCCAGCAAGCCACTTCCGAAGGTGTATCTGATCTCAATACTTTGGTTGATACGCTGACCAAACTGTGGATAAACGCCCAGAATTTGACAAAGCAGTTCAATCAGTTGGAGATTTCTCACAATGTCTCTGGCGTCTCACTTTCCAAAGAAGGCTTAAGTTTCCAAATCAAAATATTCAATTCTGCTTTGCGCAGTCGATTCCGTTTGAACTTGATGCTTCATCATAGCGCTATTGTGTCTAGACTCCTGGAGGTCTCCAATGGGTCCAAGTCTAGCGCACCTGTCGAGCTCGGCGTTGAGTGTGGCTACGGCAATGTAATGGTTGGAGATGTGTTCCGTGTTATTGAGGAACGTATGCTTAAATGTGGCTTTGAGGGCCTGGGGGGTGCGTGCGACGACATGTTGAGTGGAAGAGTCAAGATCCTGTTTTGATTCCTGCTCTGTATTTTTATTATTTGGAGGGTGGGGTTGACTTTTAAGGGGAGTTTTGTTTTCTTAAATATTTAATATGATTTGTACCGATATACTACCTTTAAATAGCTTTAATTGAGCTGAACGATGTAGTATCTTGGACATCAGCGTCACGTGCACTACGTCATGACAATTTGGTTTCAGCTTTCACACACGAGCAATGACGATTGAACAGAGTGATAGAGACGTGACACTGACGCATCCGGACGATGAGCGTACACAGGTGAAGATACTTCTTCACGGTGCCACAGTTTTCTCGTGGCTGGTTCGCGGAGAGGAGAAGCTTTTTCTGAGCGAGTACGGGAAAGGCAAGGGAGATGCAGGTGGTTTGAGCTAACGGTGTGCAGGACTGCCAAGCTTGACGGATCCAAGGCCGTGCGTGGTGGTATCCCATTGGTTTTCCCTGTGAGTTTGGTGTAAAGGGGCGAGAGGAGGGGAAGGGCGGTACTAACTCGATAGGTGTTTGGCAAGGCCACCGAGGGAGCTACCAAAGATCTTCCACAGCACGGATTCGCTCGTATCTCGGAGGTATGTCTTCAATTTGATTGTGTGTTTAATACTGAGTTGTGTAGTGGGAATTGCTAGGCCAAGTTTCCGCCAACCCGCCGGCAGTCCAGTTTGGCCTCGGACCGGAGAACCTGTCACCTGAGAGCAGACTGCAATGGCCTTATGATTTCACACTGATCTACACTGTGACTCTTCACATCGACAAACTGGAGACATCGCTGTCGGTTGAGAACACTGGCAGGGAGTCCTTTGATTTCCAGTCCCTCTTCCACACCTACCTTCACACACCTGATATCACAGCCACCACCGTGTCCGGCCTTCAGGGACTTCAGGTGAAGGACAAGGCTCTCAAGTCTTCCTACATTGAACAGCCCCAGGTGGTTCATATCGCCGGTGAAGTCGACCGGGAGTACCACGACGTTCCCGGCGAAGTCGTTATCAACCTAGGCGAGAAGCCTCTGTTCTCGATTGTCCGTGAGCGCATTTCGGATGTCGGTAAGTATCGTCTCATACTTTCTCGTGACTTCTACATCTAACATACCTAGTGGTTTGGAACCCCTGGATTAATGCCGCCAAAAACATGGGCGACTTCTCCCCTGTAGATGGATACACACAGATGATTTGCGTTGAGGCTGGAAATGTGAGTAAGTGGGCGACGCTCACCCCGGGTGCGGTAAGCACTGGCAGTCAAGTCATCACTGCCCACACCATTCCATCTTCAGTTTGAGTGTAGTAAATATATATATATATATGATTTTACGGACCGCCTAAAGCCTTAGAGAGTGTAATTGACCGATATCCTATTTAAAAAAAAATAAACATGCAAGACAAACAAGAGAAAGAAATAATACAGTAGCCCTGTCCAAGGACTCCCACGCCTGCTCCATTCAGTGATAGCCAATAAAAAATTATTAACCAGAACTTCGAACCACCCCAGACACAATCGTCTGGTGTGAAATTTTAATAGTACAACGCCTTTTCATAGACTCACTTCGCCGTAGCGGCCAAATTCTTGTTCCCAAGCGAGCAGCTGTCGCGTAAGACCCTCCATGAGCTCAAGGTTAGCCGGATAGTGCTCGAAAAAGCCTTCAAACCCGGTAGGCGGTACATAGTCTACTGCGTTACCCCCGTTTGTCGAGGAAAATTGGTTCCGCGACTTTACAGGAGAAGTGGACGTCGACGTCGGCTCATTATCGGCCTCCATCTCAGGCTCAGCAATGGGTTCGTAGCTATCAAAGCTAGCCAGAAAGCTAACGGGAATAGAAACGGCTTTGTTTTCAGAAATCGTCCGTCGCTCGTCATGCTCAGCAAGCAAATCAATCTGCGTGCGGCCAATGAACTCAAGAATTGCAGCAACTCTCTTGCGCATTTCACCCATTCCCGTTCGCGACTGCGGAATTCGAGGCTTAGACGGCCTGGCTCCACTATCACTGGCGTTACCGTTAGTATGGGCTTGCTTTCCCCAGCTACGACCGCCTTCTGAGCTTTGCGATGTCTTCAGTGTAGACCTTTTCACTTTTTTTGAAGCGCGGCTCTGTGAAACGGGCGTAGAGGCGCGAGAGTTATTGCGACCTTTTTTGTCGTCGGCATTTTCCTCGTCAGTGCGCACCTCGGCGGTCGGGGGGCGAACGTTTGCTCGTGAGCTTGTGCGTGTACTACTGCTGGATTGCTCATTTCCCGAGTTTCCCGACTGTTCTTGCTTGATGCTATCAGAGCCACTCTGGGGGCGGGCCAATCTCGAGCTATTTCGTCGGGATCCCGAGTCTGTATTGGATCCGTTTGAGGTCTTTTCAGTTCCTGGAGAGTTCCTGGCACCGGTGGAACCTCGTCTGCGTCGTCCAGAATTGCTTCCATTACTGCTGCCACTATCGTTGACCACCTCAGAGGTTGGAGACGTTGCAGTGCGTGTTTGCTTAGCCTCCTCTTCCTCAGACACTTGTGTAGCACTTCTCTTTCGTCCGGTCGTGCCTGCTCCCGAGGAACCGTTGGAGCTAGAACTGCTGAGAGGGGCCTTAGGGTTGGCGTCATGGACAGACTCCTCCAAGACGCGCTGCAGCGTCTCTTCATAGTCTCGGGAGTTTAATGTCGATCTCCTCTTTTTGGTGTTCAGCGATTGGCCAGCGGTGGAGGAAGAGGTGCTTTCGGCCAAGGTTGTGGCAGTCGCCCTATCAGCGGTCGTAGCGGTCTCTGGCACAGATGAAACGGAACTCGAGCGTTTGACATCTTCGCTGTTAAATCCAGGCTGTAATGGAAGATAGGTGGAGGTTTTACTGTCAATATTAGTACTTTGCAAATACCAGCTCTGAACAAGTGACTTACCCGCTAGGGCGAACGGTGATTAAGTGAAGTTCTGGCCGGCAGCGCTCACAAGAGTAGTCGTCCGGTACGTCATCTGCATTAAATATGCCCACACAAAAACCGTGTTGCCAGACATGGCACTTGTCGCACTGAATGAAGAGGCCATTGTCCTCGGCATCGCCGTTGGGAAGCTCATCGTGTCCACAGATGCAGCGAGTGACCTCGTCAGACTCTTCATCTTCCTCCTCATCTATCTCTTCTTCTTCACCTTCGCTCTCCGCCTGTTTCGGGTCCTTTGGAGAGCTCGGTCGCTGGCCACGCCCAGGGGCGCTCCGAACTCGAGACGAGCGCGGGGCCGTAGAAGCACGAGCTCGAGATGAGCGACGAGGTGGAGAGTCTGCTGCACAAATTAGTATTTTGTGTTCTTGTTTAACGTAGTTTCCCTGTAAAATACTCACGCATTCGTTTGTGTGGAAAAGGTTGAAGGGGAATCGAAAGTTGCCGAAGTGGAAATCAAAGCCTCTTTCACTCCTTTTGAAGCAAAGCGCTTAGAAACATTTTCTAAGCTGAGAATAAAACAGAAGTTTCCTATTTTTTTCTTTTGTTTGTTACTTTTTGAGCAGGGGAAGTTGGTGTTTTTGTATAGAGGTTTTTTTGGGGGTTCTTTCGCAGGGTGGACGCAGGCCTTGCAGCATCTTGGATACTCAAACGTTTGCTTTGGTTTATACCAGGCTTTCTATAGTACAGAACACTGACTCAAGTATTATTTGGAGATGTCTTCTGTCGTTAATGAGGGACCGAAGTCGGTTTTATCAATTAAGGTATGGAATGACTTTGTCATCTATTTACAAACAGCCAGCACTCGATTGGTGTTTTTTTGTTTTTTATATTGTTTAATATGCTGACAAAGTTTCAATTCAGCCCGAAATGGACTCTACAAGTGCTCTTTCGACTCTAGAAGAGACACCTTCGCATTTGAATGGCCGGAAAATCCTTCCGTTACCCAAGAGGAGACTTTCGTCTGCTAAAAAGTCATCGAAACCTTTATTTGATCTATCTGCATTGTCACGGGATTTGGAAGAGGTCTCCAGCGATACTTCCGAGGAAAGTTTAAGCGGTACCCATTGGCTTGAGGGAATAGGTAACAAAAAGAAACGCAAAGTTCCTTCAGGACGGACTGATCCCGCCTTTTATAGCACTGATAGGTTTTTATTTCCCTTTCATTCTCCTCCTGACCCACCTTTTGGTCACTTTGACTACGATGACCCACCCACCTCTCCACGCAACCCCAACTACTACAATATGGGTATGCTAGAGGCTAGATTTGCAGGACGCGAGACAAAATCAAGTGGGACAGGAGCTAATTTCACCTTTTTTCGACCCATTCCGGGTCAACATGCACCAGCTTATTGCAACAGCAGCACGCAAACAGAGGCCGCTGACTTTGCTTCCTCAAAGCCCATACGTCGTAAACCACCTACCCGTGCAGAGCAGCCAGAATTTTGGATGTGCGAATTTTGTGAATACGAAGCTATTTTTGGAGTCGCTCCCTTTCAACTCGCGAGAAGATACGATATTCGCGAGCGAAGGGAACGATCTAAAGTTCAAGAGCGCCGTCGTCTATTGAACAAATCTAAATCCAAAGCCAAAAAGAAGAACCAAGTTGACTCGTTCAAGGAAGGCACCGTTGGCGACCGGCCTTGTCCGATTGAAGGCTGCCGAGATTTGGTCGTGCAGACAGAAGCGCCTTCGGTTTTGAAGCGCTTTCTCAAAAGACGCTTCAAATCCCGCATAAAATCTGCATTTGATGAGAAGCTGGACGAAGGCGGCGGTAGTGGTCACGGGCCAAACCCAGACTGGAACGTTTCTGACTTTTCAATCACCCCGACCGATCCAAAAGTACCTTTGCTTTTAGATGTTCCTGAACTCCCAGAAACTGCGCTCAGCACCTGATTTTGTCTGTGATATCTGTGCCATCTGTGGACTTCTTTATGTATCTGTTTTTGTTAAAATTGTTATCCATTATTAAATTTTGAGCATCTAGGTTTGCGTTTTTAGGTGGTGGTGACGTTTGAGTGATACTTGGATGATTGTTCAATATGCCATGAGTTCTTCTGGTGAACTATCTATCTAATTAATGGTGTTCTAATTAGGACTATGTACTGTTTGGGGGCGATGAACTTGGGTGAAGGCTGAAAATGGAGAAAGTTAATCATTAATTTATCTTTAATTATGATACGTGCGTCAATTGCGTAGCCTATTTTAATTGTCGTTCTTTTTATAGTAAAAAAGGATAATATCCCAGCGACAGTCGGTGATGATCTGTTGGGACCTTCAAGTTTATACTTCATCAAACACGCACAAGAAGTCAGAAACAGCGCAAATTGGTGTTCTTCTACTTGATCATTTGTCTTAAGAAGACCTTGGTATATTTCTGGAGCGCGTGGGAGTCGCTATAGGTCCAATGAACGCTGGACGCGTGGACCTTGAACGAGCCGTCAAGGGACTAAATGACTTCTCTAGTGAAGATATATCAAATTACATTACAAATCTCTATGAGCTTCAGCAGATTATAATCGAAAATTCTAGCGCCAAAGATGATTTTAGAAAGCTTGAGGGTATACGCACTCTACTTGAGATCTTCAATAGCATCTCTGTGGCTACCACCGCAGAAGCTGAACAGGCAGGTCTGAATTCAATTTCATTTTCCCTTAAAGCCTTAGATCGACAGCGCATTCCTTACCCCTTTATTTACGAATTGGTAAAGTGTTGTCTTTTCATCCTCAGCTACACTGTTGGTCTACACACCCTCAACGCAAACACATTTGAAAGTGAGCTCAATGGATCTCTAGAGCTGAAAAAAGGTCTCAATAAAAGCGGACTTTTGGACTATTCAGCTCACGAGTTGTATGATTTACTGGTTTTTGCGGGCGTTGGTGACTTTTCTCTCTCATCGGTATTTTCATTGTCCTATACAGCGCTCAAAAAGGCCAATGCTCTTCCTGGAACCGAAGAATATGCAAGCGTGATTCAATCCCGGTGTATCAATTTCGCAAACGAAAGGGTCAAATTCCCAGAGGCTCTTGTTATTTTGTTTGAATGCATATCCAAGCCCGAACAAGGCGGTACAGATATCGATATTTTCCTTGTTTTGATCAAAACTCTAGTATCTGAAAGCAAGTTTAATCTGACCTCATTGCGTGATCATGGTCTATTCTCTGCGCTGGTGGCTTTATTGAATAAAGAGATTCCTACTAGCTTAAGAAAGAAAATCATCCATCTACTGGAAAGCTGTGCAGAAATTGGATTAAGTACTGATTCTACTGTCGCATTATTGAATGAGTACTCCAACCATAAGGATATTTCTTCTTTCTTACGGCGTGCGGCATCTCATCATTCTCCTTCGGAGATCCTCTTTGATCTTAACGCCAGCAACCTCAGCTCAGTGGAATTTGAAACGTTCGACTCTCAGTTCGCTCCTAAATCTGATGGTTACTCTTTGAGTCTATTCTTCCGTCTTGACGAGTTTAAGCGACTCAATTCAAATCTGACTCTCATGGGTGTAGTCGATCAACAGCGGAATACACTTTTACTTTTATATATTGAAAAAGATACAAAGATGCTTGTCTTTCAAACTGGTACTAGTATTCTGGGAGCATCCTCTGTCAGATTCAAGAATTTTATGCCCGAAGAAGGTGTGTTGTACCATATCTGCATTACACATAAACGCCCCAAGATTGGATATTCTTCTACCGTTCGTTTATATGTTAATGGAATTATGTTAGATGCTGTGAAATGCTCTTACCCTCCTCAAAATTCTAAGGGATCTACCCAAATCTTTTTTGGGTCTCCTAACGGCGTGACTCCATCCTCTGTTGGTAACAGTCCAAAGCCTGTATGGGCTCTCGTTCAATTTTATTTGTTTAGTGATGTACTTTCTGAAGATCTTGTTACAATTATTTACTATCTTGGGTCGCATTATAGAGGAAATTTCGAAGATTCCTTGGGTGGGTTTTTGACTTACAGATCTTCGGCATTGATGAATTGGCGAATTGAGGGTTCTAAAAAGCTGATTGCGTCACGGGATAGTCTGGTGTCTATTTTGAAAGAGAGGTCGAACCCATCTTCTCCTTTTTCGAAGGCCATTTTTGGTTTCCATGCTTCATTGGTAATCGACCAAACTTGGATTCATAAAGACAATGATCGACTTAGCCAGTATGCGTCCACCAAGTTACTAAAACTGGGTAATACTCTCATAATCAACAGTAAAGTGGGTGATTTCAATAAATCTCTGTCTTCGGTTGAAACTGTTGGTATATTTACCGGGAGTGCATTGGCAGTTAAAGTGAACAGTCTTGCAGATGTTATCTGGTCGGTCGGTGGATCTGCTTATCTTTTGAAACTTTTACAGAGTAGCACAACAGGCCCGGAAATATGTGATGCTCTTTCGATAATCTTCAATGTTATAGACCTCAGTTGGAGATTTTCTGAAGAAGCTGAACGGCAAGGACTTTATGGAGTCTTAGCTAGTATTCTGAAGACAAAGCAGCTCAGCTCCGAAGATTATTATCAGATTTTTATCGAAGTCTTGCAATTTGTCGGCTATGATCCTGCTCATCCGAGAGATTCTTTAATCACAAATTCTTTGGCCTATAAAAGTTTCATTCTCGATTTTGATATATGGAAAAATGCGGGTTCTGATACCACAATCTTATATTTTGAGCAATTTACAGCACTTGCATATTCGAGTAATTACAAAGAGTTCAATATTCGTCGGTTAAGAAAAATGAGTATGTCATCTCTTGTTTTATATGTGGTTTCTAACGGTTTCTTAGAAATATTCAAACGATTGTTACACTCTCTAAGATGTGGACATGTCGGGGATTCCAATCTAGATATGTTTAAGTCTGCAATAAAACGTCTGATTCCTTTGCTTATGAACCCTGAAATGCTGAGGAGCTTATCATTGTTTACTGCATATTGTTATGATCAAGGTATGTATAATGTTCAATTGAGGCTTCTACTTACAACTTCACTAGCTGGGAGTGCTTCTGTCGGCAGTTCCGGCTCAAGAAACTTTATAAAGTATGCAAATGTTGTTCTTGAAGCTCTTGTTGATAGTATCTGTGACGACAAGGCTTTCTTGAAGGTCTTTGCTAGAACCATCACAAGCAAGGTAGGTATTTCCACGGTTTTTCTTTAGATTAATTGTGCTAATCCATATAGTGGATACTGAGTCTGCTTTCTGTTGCCGACTACAAAACGGTGATTTTAACTTTACGGTTAACGTCTTCGCTGATATCAGCTCATGGGTTGAGCTATGCATCAAACTTTTCTCAAAAAGGCAATGGATTTGCTATTATGCAAGAATACCTAACTCGGTGGTGGAAGCACCCTCATATTTGGTATTATTGCTACTCAATTTTATTCAGCTTTCATCCGGACTCTCTCAAAGAGAAAGACCCTTCTTTTACAGATATCAGAAACTTTGTTCACTCTAACTCTGCTTTGTTTACTGTTTCAAATCCGAAATTCTTTCCTGTTATCACGGCAATGCTATCTGAAGGACTCAAAACTTTGAAGGCTGCTGAGGATATTGAAACGGGAAATGAAGCTCTGACTTTACGTGCTACACAATCCGAAAATTCATCTGCGATGCTGGAATATCTGAAAGTATTGGTGGAGATTTTCACTGCTCTTTCGCAATCATCAAAGTCTTTTAGACTTCTGTGTAGTAGTGAAACTGGTCTAAAACCAATTTGTTGGACTATGTTTTATGGTCTTTTTGGAACCTCAAACATTCCTGGATTTACTAGCATCAAACCAAGCACAAGCGAGACGTATTTGTCAAGAAGTCGTTCTTCAACAATGTCGCTCGATACACCTTCTCACTCCCGAAATGGTAGTATTCAAGAGACGCCCGGCAGTGTAAGAACCACAAGAGCTAGATCATCATTTACTAGACAAGAGTCGTTTGTCGATGCATTTCCCTCTACTCGACCCCGGGCTATATCCAACCTTTCTGTGGTGACGCTAGATTTGACAACCAACAACGCTGTGGTTGTTGATCATATGTTAGACTTCGTATCCGATGTGTTTATTGATCAAATAGTTGACGGCCGAGACTACTTAGGATTCACTTTTACGAATTTCACACCACCTTGTCCTTGGTCTTATCAAATATTTTTTGAATCCTATGCGATTCGGAAATTTCTCTTGCAACTCAAAACTGCTTTAGTTGATAATATTGACTGCGTTCTCTCGCCATACTTTCTTAAGAATTTTGATAAAAGCGTGTGCATTTGGACTATCACTATCTATGAAGGCAGGCTTTCTGATGGTGCTGAACTACTTTTGAGTTTATTGGGTATGGTATTAGAACACATTGACCTCTCTCCTCTGAGAAGGCAAACTGCCGTCTCTATTAGCAAGGTTTCTTATCATAAGCTGTTTAAATATTTTATGCAGCTGACTCTTTACATTTTGTCGGAATGTTTCAATTCCGAAAATATAAATGAGACTGTTCAATTTCTTGATCGTTTGGTGTTGTGGCAAGCTGTTATGTTCTCTGAGAATTCTTCTCTGTCACATTTAGAAGCCATGCTTTATATGCTTTTGAAGCTTCTAAAAAAGCATCCAGATGAGAAGTTTAGCTCTTCCATTATCAATTTATGTCGGAATATTGCTTTAGTAAAACAAGATGCTTTTCTGGGGACCAGCCACTCTGAAAACTGTTTAGGCTTTCTTGAGATTACCACTATGGATGACACAGCTTTTATCGACGCCCTTCTAGCTCCAGGAAGCAAAATTGAAACTTATTTTACTTTAGAGCTGTCTCACTCTTTTGCTGTCCACATCGAGGGAATTGATAAAGACTGCGGTTCCAATTTTAATGAAGTTAACCGTCGAAGGAGAGAAACGCTACTGAAATGGGATGAAAGTGATCGCGAAAATGCTAGAAATTTAAGATTCTTTAAAACTTCTCTATCTAATTGGAAATCTCATATTTCCTATAATGAGTGCATTCGACATATGCGAACTATTCAGGATATTGATGACTCTCATCAATTTTGGCTTTCGAAATTTGCTGACTTGACCCAACATCTTTCACTTATTGGGATAGTTTCAAATTTGGGCTTTGAGCCCTCGAAGTGTCTCGATCTAGACGAAGGTCGCGATAGAATAAGGAAAAGGTTGGTTTATGATCTCCAACACAAAGAAACTAAGAATGAGATTGATGAAGTAACGATCGAATTAAGTAATTTTGCGATCAAAAATTCTTCTCAAAAAAGACCGGGTGACTTGTCTTCGGAAAGTCTTTACAGTGGCGACCAAGCTTCTCAACAAACAATTGAATCTAGCGTGTCCCATGACTCTCTTCATAGCCTCATTCGGGAAAACAGCTTTGAAATAATACCGGAAGGTATTCAAACGATAGATCAAAAAGAGTTGGAGGACTATGAAGACAAACACAGAAGAATAGTTAGAAGCTTAGAGGCGGGAGACCGACTTCTTGGTCTATGGAATTCGGCTAGACTTAACGGTTTGGAAGTCATGGGTGGCCTTTTCATCGAAGGAAAGCGTAATATTTATTTTACTGATGGCTATTTTCTACGTGCTGATGGTGAAATCGTTGAATTTGATGATGCCCCTGAGGATGAAAGAGATGGGTATCTTGATTTGGTTCATGGAGCAACGTCACAGCCTTCGAATTCTTCTTCGCATCTGAAAACCCATCGTGTTTTTTCAGGAACGATATCTGATATCATATCTATAAACAAAAGGCGTTTTATTCTTCGTGAAGTCGCTTTAGAAATCTTCTTCACTAATGGTCGCAATATATTGCTGATTTTCAAATCTAAAAAGCTGAGAGATACCATTCATTCAAGATTACTTTCTCGTCTTACTAGTTCTGCACACGTTATTAAGCCAATGGCTGATTTTAGTGCTTACTTACCTGGAAGTACTGCAAATATGGGATCGAAACTTGCTTCTATTTTTATCAGCAACAAAGTACAAGATGCTACTAGAAAATGGGTCAAGGGTGAAATGTCTAACTTTTGCTATTTGATGATAATAAACACTTTAGCTGGGCGAACATTCAATGACCTCACCCAGTATCCTGTTTTCCCCTGGGTTATTGCTGATTATGAAAGTTCTGAGTTAGACTTGAGCAACCCCAAGAGTTTTCGAGACTTTAGTAAGCCTATGGGTACTCAGACTCCCTCTCGAGAAGAATTTTTCAGGCAGCGCTATGAGCAGTCTGTTGACCTTGAGGAAACTCACCCCTTTCATTATGGAACGCATTATTCTTCTTCTATGATCGTTAGCTCATATTTGATTAGAATGAAACCATTTGTGAAGAGCTATCTTATGCTCCAAGGCGGAAGCTTTGATTTAGCTGATCGTCTGTTCAATTCAATTGGTAAAGCTTGGAACTCAGCTTCCAAAGAAAATACTACTGATGTTCGCGAGCTCACGCCGGAGTTTTTCTACCTACCTGAATTTTTGGTAAACTCCAATAATTTTGATTTTGGAAGATGTCAAAATGGTGACGTGGTGAACGATGTAGAACTGCCGCCATGGAGTCATGGTGATCCCAAGATCTTTATCAATAAGAATCGGGAGGCACTTGAGAGCCCTTATGTTACTCAAAACCTTCATAATTGGATTGATTTGGTGTTCGGATACAAGCAAAGAGGAGCTGCTGCGATTCAGTCAACAAATGTCTTCAATTATCTGAGTTATCATGATGCTATTGACTTGGATACTTTAGAAGACTCTCTGGAAAGAGAAGCCATGACTGGTATTATCCATTACTTTGGTCAAACGCCTAATCAAATATTCACAAAAGCTCATCCACGCCGAGAACTACCGGAGTTTAGTCAACAACATAGCCTCGATCTTAGTTATTTGAGTCCGATAATTGGTCCAGTGATTCAGACCACTGCTTATACTTGGGTTGACAAGATTGAGCTGTACTATAAATTAAAGTCATTACGAGTTTCGCAGCCCTTTGAGCTTTCTTCCATCTATCTCGGGGATAAGACTCTACACTGGGGCTACCTCAATGGAAGCTTAAAGCTTATGAATCATGAGTCGGATACTGTGCAGAGCACTTTTGAACAACTGCATCGTGGAATGATCACATCTGTGGTCCTCACCGATCAGCAAACTATGGTTACCGGTGGAGAGGACTGTATAATTAACGTTTGGAAATGTGATTTCTCTGGAAAACAGGCTGAATTGGTATTTCTAGAAAGTATGCGAGGTCATACTTCAGCAATTGCCTCCCTTAAGGTTTGTCGGGCCTTTAATTATCTTATCAGTTTCGCCGCAGATTCTCGAAAACTTGTTATTTGGGATCTCAATAGGTTTAGATTTGTTCGCGACTTGATATTTGAAAGGGATGTGAATAATATTTATGTCAACGAACTGAGTGGAGATTTCATTGTAAATTTTGGCGATCAAATGACTCTCTTTAGCATCAACGGAGATTTGATTGCCAGTTTAGGACCTGAAGATGAAAACGGGCCGGTTGATAATATTAACTGTGCTTCATTTTATGAAGGGTTTTATGAGGAATGGGTAAATGCATATTTGTTGATTGTTGGGTACGAAAGCGGAAGCATAAAGGTATGTGATTTTATATTTGGAGAGGAGCAGCAACTAACATTCTAGATATTTCACTTAACTGAAGCAAATGGTCATATGAAGTTTGATAAAGTCAACGAATTCCAGCAAAAGCAGCCGGTTACGGCTGTTGCATGTTCCTTCGGAACTAAAGCCGTCGTGAGCGGTGACAACAAAGGTAGTCTATACGAATGGTTTCTGGAGGGACGGAAGCTAAACACTACTGCATAATTGATGGCGTGGAGTTTGGTTAAATAAAACATTGGTTTAAATAGAAAGTCTAACTGCTAGTTTATAAACTAGGATCAGACTGGTGTAGTCTTAAACATATGATCTTGAGCTTCATATAAACTTTGTAAATGCTTTGGGCGTAAAATGTTGCAATATCGCGGATTTTTCAGCAGTGTAAGTCTACGGTAAAGGCTAATTAGACTTCCCAGTTGATGTCGTCAGCCTATGAGGTGGGACTTTTCAGTCATCCCTCACGACGCCAAAACTATGACCACATCTTTTTTAGAGACAAATCTCGAACTTGAGCAGATTGATCTGGATATTTTTCGCTCCAAACATCCTCTTCGTACTCCTGAAGGAGCTAGAGGCATTTATGGTGTACGTTGCCCGAAGCCGTTATCACATGCATGATTGGCACCAGTTGGGAGCAATACAATTAATGCAATATAGGGAGCAGTGATTGCTCAGGCACTTTATGCTGCGCTTCTGACAGTTGATGAGGCATACCATCCTCATAGTTTGCATTGTTATTTCTTATTAGCAGTATGTTTGCGGGTTGTGGAGGTCGCGGAGCATTTAGTTAACCGAACAAAGGGCGATTCGGAATTCCCTGTTATATACAACGTTGAAAAAGTTCGCGACGGCAAGGTGAGTTTTGATGATGGCATTATTCATTTTTTTTAGATACTGACGACCCAGTCTTTCACGACTCGAACCGTCCAAGCTCGGCAAAAAGGTCGCTGTATCTTCACAGTCACGGCAAGTTTTGTGAGATATCAACCTACTGCATTCACACATTCTACTCCGTCTGTACTACCTATAAACCAAGACCCAGAGGGACTCTTTAATGGCCCGGCAGATGGATATCGTGCTACAAAGTCGCCTGATCCCGCTTTGAAACACTTTATTGAAGCCTACCGTAAGAAATTGACTGTTTATTTTTTTCTTATCTGACTGTTCTAGATACTGGAAAACAACCCCACAATGGTGTTTTGAAACAATGGTTCAAATGTGTCGGGCCCTTCAAAGACCCAAGATTTAATGTCATCGCATTAGCTTATTGTAGTGATTTAGCCATGCTAATGACAGCTGCTATTGCCAATAATGTTACTGACAAGGTATGTATTTTCCTAGCACCGAACAATAATCTAATTCCAATTCAGATATCAATGTTGGTTAGCTTGGATCATAGCATTTACTTTCATGTTTGTCTAGTCATATTGATCATATGGTTATATCTAATGTTTTCTAGGCCCCTATAAAAGCCGATGAGTGGAATTATGCCGAGGTTCAGGTTAGTGTCCCAATTTTCAGTCATGAATGCAAAGTATTGACTTTAGTCCAGTCTCCTTGGTCAGGAAAATCACGGGGTTTTACTGAAAGCAAGTTTTACTCTGTTGATGGAACCCATTTGGCCACTTGCTATCAAGAGGTAGGGCACTGTCTGGTTTTTCTCGCTTTGTACTTACAAGATAGGGTGTCCTTCGAGTTAAGAGGGAGGGTATTACTAGCGTTATGCCTTCTTTGTAGTATAGTGTGGCAATAAAATCTTGAAAACATTGTTTTTTGCGAACATATTGGGCCGAGCTGAAGAAGCATTCATGAGCGAGGGACTTAATTAATCAAAAAGCTCTTTTGAATTCTCTATTCTATTACGCTGCATCAGTATACATAATAACATATAATTTATGTCATAATTATCTAGTCGTATTAGTGTAATATCTACAAATCTCACGTAAAAAGAGCTCGAATGTCGCTCATTTGTCCACTCAGAAAGCCATTGAAACTCCCAATGAGTTTCAATTCGGATGCGGCTCAATTTGATATCGGTGCTCCGAGTTGCTCAAACTTCGAATAAACGAAGTTTAATATCAAATTTTGATTTATATGATGGTGTATGTCTTAATTAAAATTGGTTTTGACTTCTTCAGAACGTATTTTCAGAAAGTTGCTCTGAAAGAGGTTAAATTTAGATTGATTTTTTTTTTGAAAACTTTCCAAAAATTGATTTTTCCTTTATATTTCGATTCCTTTTCATTACAATAAATATAATTTTTCTTCTAATAGATATATCATCGAGACACACACAATAATACTGATTTACAAGTCTACTGAGGTGTTTAGTTGACAGTCCATCTAGTGAGGGTCGGCATAGTCGATAAAGTGAACCCAACAAAATACGCAAAGAATTATAATTTGCAGAAGAATATATTTACAAAATGCAGAATTTTTTCCAGGTATAAACATGACCAGCCTGATGCAATTGCGGGACGTTCTCTCCAGCACCAAGTCTGCTCACGGAATCTCTGAAACTTTCTTTAGCAAAGAAACTACCTCCGAGGATTCCATTCGATGCATAAGCTTCTCCGGTTGGGAGGACGATTCAGTAGTGACGTGAATGACAGGAACGTCGTAGGCCTGTACGTAGATCAGTCAGTACAGATATTGCGACATCGAGACTACATTACTTACATATTTATCGAACCATTTCTTATTATCTGGAAAATCTATATCAACCAGCTTAAAGTCGAACTTCACCGGGCTTTCCTCCCACGCACGACTCAAGTTGGCTTTGGCCTGATCACAGAGACCGCAAGAGGAGCGTGTAAAGAAGGTCACCAAAGGCTTTTTAGCAAACAATCTCAATGAGTACCGCATCTCGAAAAGACAGAGACGATAACGCCGGTTGGCCTTCTAAGACTCGATACGTGAAGCATTCGTCCCGGTCTCAAAAATACAACCGTAAAGAATTTTAGATTCACTCCCTGAAATGATTTTTTTTTATTTTCTTGCTCGACCGTCCATGAATTCCAATTGTCATAATTGTTAGAGCCAGTTGGAGGGTCTGAGTAGAGGCAGTTGTCATGACGTCGTGTAGGCAGTGTCATAGTTGTCTCCCGAGGACATGGTGAGGGAGACAGGCAAGCTTGAATCCAAACGTGAATAACAACACTTGTTCTTGTTAACGTAAAATGTTTGGATCTGAGGTGTTTTACTCGGTTTCAAACGCTTTTTGGGTACTCTTTTCTCGCGTTGATTCGTCCAAAAAGCAGACCAAAAGTTCTTCACCTAAACAAGATATGACAAAATGCCACCTTATTTTAAACGACTGTCAACAGATAGCCTCCTTCCATTGAAGAAGAGAAGATTCTTCAAGACTTACAGAAAACATGATTCTCAGCGATCCTTTGCCCAAAAGAACAGCTGTACATGTTGAATAAGCCAAATAGTTCTCCAAGCTTTATACGTGCGTACAAGGAGAGATAATATAAACCCATATACACCATAATCCCGAATAATTAAATTGACTCCAAAAAACCTAAGAACTACAAAGATAGGTCAGGCAATACATTCCTATGCAACATTCCTCCTCCTTTTAAATCCTCGAGCAGAATCTCGTATGGAGTTTAACCCACCCAATGTTAATCGCTTTAGCCCAGTCAATGAAAATCCACTTTGCTTTGGAGGCTCCTGAGAAGCTAAATACTCATCGTAGGTTTGCCCCTCCTCCAATTTGTTAGTGTCTCGTTTTTTATTCTCCTTCTCTTGAGTCGGTTGTGTCGCCTTCGTCAGGGGTTCCGCAGACTTACGTAGTTCTTCATAAAGTGATTTCAGTTCTGGTGAACCCGAAGAATTGGCAGACAACTCAAGAGATTTATCCGATCTGTCTTCCTCCTGGGAATGTTGCTGGCTGGAATACGGTACCGAAAAGTCAACATCTTCAGAGTCGGTAGAATTTATAGGCCCTTCGGCCTGGGTGGCATAGATGGACGAAAAATCATATTCCGAAAATAAAGCCTCACTCTCTCCAACTTCTTTGTAAGACGGGGTCGATTGAAGTTCGCTCTCGATGCCACTCCCATGGGAATCAGTACTCTTGCTAAGGACTTCCATGCCCACAGACGACAATTCATGAACTGGAGTTTCAGCTTGAATATCTCCAAAAGAGCTGCTATCCACTGTGTGAATATTTTGATTGTCCTTATCTGAGACCTCAAAGCTAGTACAACTTCGAGGTGTCTCCTTTACAACAGTAGAGCCGATGGAAAGACACGAGTCAAATTTCTGAGAAATATCAACGTAAGGTGTTGTTTCAATAATATCAGTATTCTCAATGGAAGAAGATTCATGATCTTTAGACACAATCTCTGGGCCTATAGTCATATAGTCGATATGAATTTCTTGACTGTGAGGTAAAATTGAAATTTCCGATAGTATAACATTGTCTTTAGCATCTGAATTTTCTATGGAGCCAGACAAATCATCTTCAAGATCTTCTTTTATAGCGTCAGCATTGTTGCTTTCTATTTTCTGTTGACTATTAATTCCCGCGAGTAATAAACTAGAATCTACATGAGCAGTAGCAGCAGAGTAATCACCACCCAACCTGTGGGGAGATGCCTTAATAGATAGAGGCTGAGATAGCTGAGTTAAATCACCAGATTCAGCTGTGTCTTGGTCTTGAGTTTCCGATAGGGCCATTTCGCTATCTTCAAGGTTACTACCAGCTTCCAGTAACGTCTTGTTTTGATGAGAGGGATTGATCATCTTATAATTCTCATGAAGAGGTAAGGGTGTTTCTGGTTTCTGTTCATAACCCACACACACCTGCGCTACTTTCATTGATTCGCCCTTTTCAGAAGAATATTCATTTGTAAAAAGCGCATGAGAATTTGACATGGCATTATCTTCAACGAATTCTGTCTGAGAATATTGTTCCTGATCAGAAATGGTCAATGGTCGACTTTCTTCATTCTCCACAGAAAGACTAATTGGAGATTTTATAATAGAAGGCGAAGAGGAAGAAGACACCATATCGGAAAGTTGATGTTGATTGTGAAGTAGCACCCCATGCAACGGTCGATTCTTGGATTCTGGAAGACGAACCTTATAATCTTGCACATCTTCAATGCCGGCGGAGGTGTGAGACTCAGATGGAGACTTTTCCGAGTTCGATTCACTCTCGGAATCACTACTGTTCATCGAACCATTATCGCTAAAGTCGTGTAAATTGGTTTTTTGTATTTCCCGACTACGTGATAAAGGTGAGGAAGTCACCTCCTTATGCATAAGCTGAGCTTTGGGCACCTTTGTCACAATTGAAGGAGAACCTTCTAGTTGATTTTCGCTCGATATAACTTTTCTATTTTCGTGGCTTTTAAAGCAATCAGCTAGTTTTTGCTTGTGACTAGGGGGTGAGGAAGGCCAAAAATCATCTTCTCCAGCAGAAGCAGAAGATTCACAAATATTCGCTGTATACTCATCTTCAAAATTCGCCTCTAAAGATTGTTGGAACTGGTTTGCATCGTGTGAATCAATGTTTGCCGGCAGTTCTTTTTGTCTTTCGCTATTTTTCAAAGGTATTGATTTATCCTCGGGAGAATACCATGAGATTTGATTAAAGGCACGTTTTTCCTGTCGTAAAATACGAAAGTCTTCCAAAGTCAGCTGCTCTAATTCCTTCTTTGCCAGGGCTATCTTGTCGTTTTTAGAGCCAGATTCGCTTTCCATCTTTGTATTCAAGTTATTCTCTAGATCCTTCAAAAAATCGGCTTTAAAATCTGCCATTGAAGTTTTAATTTCTGAATCGTCAAGAAGCCAGGTCGTTTCAGCAGATAAGCCCTCATAAGAGATAACTTCACCGTCGAATACATATATTATAGGAAGAAATATATTACTGGAATCGAGAAAGCATGTATCCCCCCCAATCACGGGTATTAAAGGCCTGGAAATATTCGAAAATGTTTTAATCCCTGGTCGTTCTGACATTCGAGCAAGCATAAATTTGTATTTCCTCAATAGAAAATATTTCCCTTTCGCATGAATAAAATTATCATTATTTTTGGACTTGCTTTGATAGTATTAGTGAAGATAAAATGCTGGAATCAGCTTTCACTCACTATCGTTCTATACAAGCATTGTCGAAAACAGCCATGATCTCGTGTTCGCTGTCTCTCACTCTAGCTGAATAGAGACTCTTTTCAGAATTTGAGGTTGACAAAAACTATAGGAGAAGAGAAGTAAGAATACTATTCATTTGTATGTTCATATGATTTACCTTCAACACAGTTATCAGATTATCTCTCATTTCTATCTCAGATTCGCAAGGTGAATGTTCCTCAGGATCTGTTGTCTGTAACAAGCTGTTTATCTTATGGTGCAGAAATGCCTGCCCTAACCTTTGGTTTGATCCCATGATCAATTGATTTGACCGTTGGTTGAATAAATAAACCGCGTCGCGTCAACACATTTGAACTAAGGAAACCAGAAATCACGGATAAATCAGAGGAACAGGGTATTTAACAACTCATACTCTATTGTCTTTTAAGTAGTACCTGGAGTTTCATCAGGCTTTCACATATGTTTTGTGTATATCAAGTGTAGAAAAGGTATACAAGATGGAGTAGAATTATTCGTTTAAGAACAATTCCTGTCTGCATTCCTGTTTTCTCTTCTTTTTTGAGTTAATTTGTAATTTGACGATAGCGGTATTGCATTGTGTCTTGCCCTGCTCCACGCATCGTCATCCTTCAAACAATGCGCAAGGACGACGATGACAGCTCTGCTGATGGCGGCAGCAGTAGCTGTAAACGCGACGATGATGCTAATAACCTGACGACCTTTGGACCTCCGACACCATTGAACACCGGGAATGAGGGAATCTCTCTGTCTAATATCTACTCTAAAGTGAAGCGCTATTCCTCACTTGCGTCATCCGCTGTCACAAAGGTTCTACCTGCCTCACCTTCTATAGAATCAGACTTATCAAAAGTGGCTTCGACATCCACGGAAAACTTACAGAGCTCCGTGAGGTCTGCATCTGTGACAAACCTGGGTCTTCAGCCACATGTCCCACCGCGGGCGGAAATTGCTGTTGCGAATGTAGTGGCATTTAAAGACGGTCGGAGTGATTCACCTCTTATATCAGTAAGTTTAGAAAGCGCGTTTTAAGGTCTACTCTGGTTGACATTATTTAGCCCCGGTTTCCTGTGACCAATTCACCGATGATTCCCAATGAGAACGAGTCTGTCTCAAGACAAGGACGATCAAGAGCATTGAGTAACGCATCTGTAAGCTCAAATATGTCTACTAGAACTGAAGGTTCAACTTATACACGTCATTTGCCAGGCTATAGCCTAACTAGAGAACTCAGCAGCGACTCAGACTCCACTGATAACGAGACAGACCCGCTCAGCTACAGACTCAACAACCTAAAAACTGGCAAATTGAGTAAGGACTTTTGGATGAAAGATCAGAGTGCCACAGAATGTTTTAGCTGTGGTTTACCATTCACGACATGGCGAAGAAAGCATCACTGCAGAACATGTGGGCAAATATTTTGCTCCAATTGCATTGCTTTTGTGTCCGCAGAAAAATTTAATCATCCTGGAAAGCTGCGAATTTGTAAATCCTGCATTCTAATGATGGATAAGTATGATGCAGAGCATACGGCTAGTCAGACTCCCCGCACATCGAATTCAAAAACGCCTATGCATCGACGGTCTCCATCTAAAAGTGCATACGATGTTTCCTCGAGAAATGTCTCTGAGAGACTAACTGATTCTTCATTGAAGAAAGTCGATAATAATGGATCCTTGGCTGACATTACCCGCCGAGGATCTTCCCGTTTATCTCTTGTGGATGAAGCAGCAAAACATCCCTTTCCAATTGCTAAACTTGATATTCCAAAGACTGTAGAGAAGGCGCCATTTCAAGATTTTGATAGAGTTTATGACGACAATGATACGTTTCCTCTTCCACCAGTCTCTGCTATTGATCCTGAACTTGCTCCTTACTTGAGCGATGATGAGATGGAGAGTGGTCAGACTGATGATAAACAAATGCGGATTTTTGCTACGTTGCAACAACTGCCTCTTTCATCCGAGAATGATCCAAAGAACATAGAAGATTCGAGACCACGCACACGAGCACGCAGCTCAACATTGCGCTCAATTGAACAGGCTCGCTTACTTACTAATGGCTCTAAGAAGGGTTTTAATGGGTCTATAAAGTCATCTTGGGCAATATCTCGCCCATCAAGCAGATATATCGGTGATACTGTCTCAAGTCCTCTCGGATCAGGGTCTAATTTACTACATTCATATCGATCAAGTGCATTACCGGAGAACCAACAGTCATCTATAGAGTTAAGTAATGCCAGTTTGGCTCATTTGAGAAGTATGTTATTGCAACTACTTAATCTCTCTGACATTTCAAATGCAAAACAGTGGCAGCAAGATTTGATACCTATTATTTTAAAGTGCATGGAAAGTGTAAACCCTTTTTTGACGAATGATATTAATGAATTCAATATCCGTCAATACATCAAAATCAAACGAATCCCTGGCGGGCGATCTCAGTTATGCAGCTTTTTATCTGGTGTTGTATTTACGAAGAACCTTGCTTTAAAATCAATGCCAAGAGATATATCAAATCCTAGGATCGCTTTACTGTCGTTTCCAATTGAGTATGAACGAGCTGAACAACGCTTTATGAGTCTAGATCCCGTTTTAGCACAGGAAAATGAATATCTCAAAAACTTGGTTCGGCGGATTTCAAATTTATATCCCAATGTTGTACTTGCTGAAAAGAACATCAGTGGTTTGGCTCTGGAGTTCTTGGAAAAGGCCGGCATTGCTGTTGCCTATCATGTGAAACCTTCTATCATTCGGGCGGTGGCTCGATGTACCCAGGCTGATATTATCTCTTCAGTCGATAAACTTTCAATGAATCCGAGACTTGGAAGATGTGGCCAACTTCAAGTGAAGACATTTTTGTTTGAGGGGCAGAAAAAGTCTCTCATTTTTCTCACTGGCTGCCCTCCACGGAATGGCTGTACTCTAATATTGAGAGGAGGCTCTCTTGACACACTCACCAATATCAAGTCGATAACAGAGTTTATGGTATACGCAGTCTACAATTTGAAGCTCGAAACTAGCTTGCTGCGTGATGAGTTCGTTCTAATGCCTAACGCTGAGGAAGCTGCGTCTCTAATGGCTTCAGAGAGCAATAAAAGAGCAGAAAATTTACTTACTCACTACCATGATGACCTTATTAGTCTGAGTAAGGATCGGATCTTATCTATTTCTCCTTTTGTCAAGTTCCCTCCGCCTTACCTGCTTTCTAGGACACGTCAACTAGAAGACGATTTGCTTCGTCTGAAACAAGATATTCGTTTGTTTCCCTCTGAAGATCCGGAGAAGGGGGCATCTTTTCAACTATTATCTCCAGATATGCTTGATTCGGAAAAGGACTTGTATTCCGAAACCTTCTTGGGCCGAGCACTGAGATATATCAAGAAACGCAGCGCAGAAAAACAGCAATTATACTTAGCTCTTCAAAAGAGACAATGGGAAAATTATCTCTCCCAGAGTTTTGATTTATATGATCCGGCGGTGCATCAAAATATATCATGTCTTTACAGTCTTGTCTGCTCTTCTACATCAAGCCCTTGCGTCGGACCTGAGCAGATTAGCGTTGATTTTTACCGAGAAACTGATATGTCACTGGGACAATACATAGAGCGAGTGTGCAGTCAACATGATACGTTATGTGAAGAAGGTTGTCGAACCCCAATGACCGATCACTATCGCAATTATGTGCACGGAAATGGAAAGGTTGTTGTTACTGTGAAAGAGTCCAAGTGCAAGATGCCTGGCCTAGAAAAAACTATTTTAATGTGGAGCTACTGCAAGAAGTGCAATGCTAAGATGATGGTTACTCCCATGTCAGAAAGCAGCTGGCGATATTCGTTTGGTAAATACCTCGAAACTACTTTTTGGAGTTGTCCTCTGAAGCTTAGGGCTGAGATTTGCTCTCATGATATTCATAAAGATCATATTAGATATTTTGGTTTCAACGATTTAGCCGTTCAATTTGAATATCAGTCAATTGATCTCTTGGACATTGTGCCCCCCAGAGTTCGCCCTAATTATAATGCTAAGGATGATATCAGGATTAAATATGAAGAATATAGTGCTTTGGAGGACAAAATCAACAAGTTTTACGAAAGCGTGCTGGATAGAGTTTCGAGCATCAATATCAACGCAGTTGTGGTAGACAAGCTTGAAGAGTCTCAGAAGGTGATTGACTTGATGAAAAGCCGAGTCAATGATGAACGAACAATAATGCTGAATAAACTCCAGGAAACTTATCAAATCATTGGCTTTACAGAATATGTAGCTTTGAATTCTCTGTATAAGATTATTCAAGAAAAGGTAGTTCATTGGGATAATGACTTCTTGGATTTTGAAAAGAACTTTTTTCCTTCCGACACTGATCTGGCAAAATTGACGGCAGCTCAATTGAGGAAAATCTTCTTGGATCGAGACACCCACTCTGCAGCTTTACCAGATGAGAATATCCCTTTACTTTCTCCGCATTTAGATGACAGTGAAAAGGTCTTGAGTGAAACTGCCCTTGATTCTACATTTAAAAATGCTACTATTACATCTACCTTAAAATCGGAAACTGATGTGCCTCGACCCCCTTTAAAAAGTCTTAAATCAGATCCTATTCCTATTTTAGACTCAAGAGTCAAGTTTGCTGTTGATTTGTTGACTAGTCAGGACGATGTAAAAAGAAGCTACGATTCGAAATATGGACTCTCTGCTAGCCCTGTTAAGGATTCTGTCAGCAAAAATCCTCCTACGAGTTTATCGCCTGTTGTAGATTCAAGCAGCTCTTCCCCGAAAGTCACCAAAACAAAAGAAAGCTCATTTTCGACTGCTATGAACTCTCGATCTGCTGCATTTGGTTCGGCTTCTAATCCACCTCCAGCCTTGGATTTGGTTTCTAGCAACTTCAAAGATCTTCGAGAATCCAAGAAATCCCCAGTTCACGGCAAGTTTCCCATAGAGCTGATAAAGTCCACGAACAAAGTTTCTTCTTTGGCGAAGCATTTCGAGCAGCTCTCGAAAGAGTTTGAAAAAGAAAGAATATTGGAACGCAAGAGAAGGACGAGAACGATGTCAAGAGCGTTCCCTGTCTCTCAGTCAAAGCCTCGAGTTGAGATTTATAGCGATGTTCGAGATGCAATTGAGGAAGAATCAGATGATGAGGCTCATGATGAAACCGATAATAGGCTCCCGGTTATAGATGCACGTTCTGAAACTATACCATACAAACAGGAAATAGCCTCCGATGTAGATAGGCATTGCGAAGATCCGAATAATAACCCTGATACACAAAAAAATGACGAGTCTAAAACGTCTTCCAAGGAACTTGGAGCTGTTGATATTTCTCGTGGTGTCGAAAAATCATCTATAATGAAGACTTTGATGGGATTTTGGGCAGATCGATCGTTTAGTGGCTGGAAGCCTTTGGAATACCCTTTGTGAGTTTTGTTTTGAACTGAGAGATGTTTCTCGCCATTCTAACGATATTTACAGACAACCAACTGAACATATATTTGCTGACTCAGATGTTATTGTTCGCGAAGATGAGCCAAGTTCACTGATTGCATTTTGCTTGAGTTCGTCAGACTATCTATCTAAACTTGAAGACACGCGACATCAACTGTCTTCCGTTGAAACCACAGCAACGACAGAGTTAGGAGATTTAGAAAATGTCCTTCTAAAGAAGACGGGCACTCATTTACGATATCGTGAGTTGATCAGAACATCATTATTACCAAGCCAACATTGCTAACATCAAAGAATTCGAACAAGGAGCTGCCACTTTATCATGCAAAATATTCTTTGCTGAGCAATTTGATGCTCTTAGAGCTCATTGTGGATTGAAGAGCAAGTATATCCAATCTCTATCGCGATGTGTAAAGTGGGATTCAAGTGGAGGTAAATCTGGTTCCGCATTTTTAAAGACTCTTGATGATCGTTTCATTATCAAGCAAGTTTCTAGATCAGAGGTCGATGCCTTTTTGAAATTTGCACCTTCTTATTTTGAGTATATGGCTCAAGCTTTTTTCCACGAGCTTCCGACCGTTATAGGAAAACTGTATGGATTTTATCAGATTCAGATTAGAAATCCAATCACGGGGAGACAGGTTCGAATGGAATGTGTTGTCATGGAGAACTTGCTATATGGGCGCAATTCGATGCGGATATTTGATCTCAAGGGTTCAATGCGCAACCGCCACGTTCAACAAACGGGCAAAGAAAACGAAGTTTTACTTGACGAGAATATGGTCGAGTACATGTACGAATCGCCTATTTTTGTGCGCGAACATGCAAAGAAATTATTACGTGCTTCTTTATGGAATGACACGCTGTTCTTGGCTAAGATGAACGTGATGGATTACAGTCTAGTGGTTGCCATCGACACCGAGAGAAATGAGATTGTTCTGGGAATCATTGGTGAGTAGATAGATGCCTTGCACTTATGAATAGGTGGCTAACATTTACCAGATTTCATTCGCACTTATACTTGGGACAAGAAACTAGAGAGTTGGGTCAAAGAGCGACGTATAGTTGGCGGTGGGGTTAAGGAGCCTACAGTGGTCACTCCTCGACAATACAAGAATCGTTTCCGTGAGGCAATGGAACGATATATATGGATGGTTCCCGAGTAAGTTGCAGATGGTATAAACTCCTTGATGTTTCAACTAACCCTCAACAGCTGCTGGTATCAAGATACAGTTTCGTGGATGAATCCTTTGGGAATTGTTTTAGAGAACTGAAGTTGTTTTCTCTTTTTTTTTTTGTACTTTTAGGTTGCTTTTGTGTGCATTTTAATGGCGTATATGTTTTCTTTTACTTGAGCACCAAGAACGTAGTGATTTATGGCACAAATTACACAAACGTTTGGTGCATAGCCTGCGAGCCAACCAAGCCTGCGATTTTGGCTTTGAGCATCAAACGCGAATGCTTCGACTTTCGACACGACGCGCTGGAAAGCTCAGGCTTACGAGGCAGTTTTCACAGCAGGTAAGTTCTGCATTATGGATGTGGTGGCGAGACAAGGGAAGTGTGGGGTTTCCTTGCGCGTCGGTGTCTGAGAGAGCGATTCTGCTCTCGCTCAATTGACTTGTGCTTTTGATGCTATCACATGTATTGTTTGGTCAATATTCTAATGGATCCAGGCTGTTTTGCGTGCGGTGGCCGCTCCGCCGACGGATGGCCCTTCTCCTGCTGCGAAGGAGCCTGAGAAGGTTGCCGATGTTCCTCCCCCGGCCTTCACGCCACCTCCTCGAAAGAAGGGTGGCTTTTTCCGCTTTTTATTCACGACTTCTTTAGTTTTGGGTGCCTCGTTTGTTGGTGGTGTCTACTACTCGACCAAGAGCGAAACCTTTTACGACATATTTACCGAGTGGGTCCCCTACGGTGAGGACGCCGTCATTTACTTTGAAGAGCAAGAATTTAAGCGACGCTTCGCTGATGAGGTTCGCACCTTGCCTGATAAGATCAATATTCCTCATGGTGGTATTCTCCCCCACGACCACAAGCCCAAGGTTCCTGAAGGACCCCATATCTCTGCCGTTTCTTCTGTGGAGATTGAGGTTATTCCCGAAAAGGCTAAGGCTGCTGTTATAGAAGTCAAGGATACTGCTGTTGCTACCGAAAAGAAGGCTGTCGAGAAGGCTGCGACTGCTGAGAAGGCTTCTTCCAAGCCTGCCGTCAACGAGAGCGCAATTTCGGCTACTGGCAAGACACCCGTTCATCCCTTGTTAAGTGATACTTCCAAGGCTTTTGATGAACTTTTGAATGTCATTGAGCGAAGTGATGGTCCTATTCCTCGCTCTGTGCTTAGCAAGACAGCTTCTGCTATCGCCAAGTTGAACGAGCAGGTAACTAAACTCCAGGCTGAACACGATGCTGATATCGTAGCCGAGGTTGAAAAGACCGCCGAGCGATTCGGTAACTTGGAGAAGATCCGCATTGAAACTACTCGTACAGAGTTTGCAGCACTTGAGCAGGAGTTCCAACGACAATTGTTTGAGAACGAGCAGCGACTCACTGAGCTCTACAACCAGCGTTTGGCCAACGACTTTCAGGAGACCCTTCAGGTTCTTGAGGGCAAGTACAAGAACGAACTTGCTTTGCAGGAAATCAACCTCATTGACAAGTTTGCTTCTCAGATTTCCGAGCGTGTCGAGAAGGAGCGCAATGGCCGACTAGGAAAGCTTGAGCAGCTTTCTTCCACCGTGGATGAACTTACTTCTGGTGCTGCCAAGGCTGATGAGATTATTGGCGAGGCTGACGATGCTGTTAAACTTCACCTTGCTGTCGGTCTCTTGTTCAAGGCTATCCACGAGCAGCAGCCTGTTCCCTTGGCCCGCTATGTTGCTGCCTTGCAGTCTGTTGGTGGAAAGGATGATCTTGTTGCCGCCTCTCTGAGCGCTATTCCTGCTCAGTCCTATGAGGGTGTCTTAACCCCGGCACAGCTTACCAGCCGATTCCGTCTACTCGAACCCGAGATCCGCAAGGCAAGCTTGGTTCCCGAGGATGCTGGTGTTGCTACCCATGCTGCCGGCTGGATTTTCAGCAAGTTGTTGTGGAAGAAAGAGGGCAACCCTGTTGGTGACGACGTCGAGTCTGTGATTGCTCGTACTTACACTGCTCTTGGTGAAGCTCGTATCATTGATGCCATTCGTGAAGTCAACAGTCTTCAGGGATGGTCCAAGTCTCTTGCTAAGGACTGGCTCTCTGAGGCCAGAAAACGTGCCGAGGTCGAGTTTGTTGCCTCGGTTGTCTCGCAAGAGGCCAAACTTTGGGGTGTCGAGAAGCTAGAATAGAGGAGCGAAACTGAAGGTGTAAAAAAGAGAAATGCGATTTGAATCGTTTTTTAATTTTTTTTTAAATTATTTTTTGTTGGATGCTGGCTGTGAACTGGAAACACGGACTCAAGCTTTTGCACCTAAAAGGTGAGAGGCTTCGGCGTGTGCTTGGTACCCGCTTGCATCTGCTGTACGCAGAAACGACGCAGTGCATTACGTGTGTATGTATATAAGTAAACCATGTTTTCTTGATACGAATAAGAGTAGTTTTTTAGAGATAAGCCGACAGAACACTGGAGAAAAAAAAAGCTAAATATACCGCTTTTTTTTTTTTTTTTTTTTTTGATTTTTTGTCTTTCGAAAATACGCTCGCTGTTTACAGATAATACAATATATCAAGAATAACTGACATACCTAACTATCATACTCCAATAACCCATGCAACCGTTCCCGTCGTCTAGAATCCGATAACCCCCACACCTACCCGCAAGCTTAAACCTTGATTCCCCTTTTAACCCAGCCAAGACGCCATGCCAGCAAGAGAAGAACGATACTGACAACACCACTCATTGTACAGACCAAGAACGTGATTCGATAGCAGCTCGTGCCATAACATAAGACATCGTCTGCGCCAACATTGGCATCGTAAATGATGCCATATAGCATTCCATACACCACAGATCCCAAAGTGCCAGCCGTTGTATTGATAGCCCAGTTCGTAGCGAAGTTTTCTTTGCCCCAGACAATCATGGTGATTGAAGGAATCATAGAGGCCATGCCGCCATAGGCAACACCCATACCAGCACTAATAGGCCAGTAATACGCACCGCCAGACCATTGGGCAATGCCAATGGCGATGAGGAAGTAGCATGCAGTCATTTCGATGAGAATGAAGATGAGAACCCAGATTCTACTGGCTTGGAACTTTTGTCTATGATGAGATGAAATGTAGTCAGATGCAGCGCCAGAGGATACTCGCGATATAGTAGAGCAAAGAGACCATATCGAAAGGTGCGTAGAGATGAGCGGAGCGACAGGATAGATTGTCTTAATTAAAGTACCCATCTGGAAAAAAAATAAGAGTCAGCAACTGTAAACTATTGGTATACCACACTTAAACTCACATTATTTGTATACATCTCAGCTGTTCCGTTGAAGAGCACGAGCGCAATGTAGAAGGCCCAGGCGGTACGATCTGTGAGAAAGCTGAGAAGCCGCTTTCGGTGGAGCGTGTGAATGTCCTCGCCTTCAGAGTTGCTATTCGCTAGAAGAGGGCTTTCCTCAGAAGGCGTATCAGAGGACAGACCGCTGGCGGCATCCGGAAGCAACTTGTCATCGGGATACTCAATGATCCTGAGACAAACGAATCCGACCAATCCAGTGAATCCGGATAGAAGTGCAAAAAACCAAAAGAGGTGGGGCACATTGACCTCACCTGTATTTGTATTGGTGAAGAAGAACTGGGTAATTTGGGTCAAAACAAGACCTGAGAGTCCATATGCGCAGACAGGCATAGACAGGATAAAGCCACCATGATGACCAAAATTCTTGGCAATTGTGGATAGTGAGGAAATGTACCTTGATTGAAGTTAGAGTTTGAGTCGAGTTATGTATACCCAACCTACATTGAAGCAGTGCCACCACCGATGAAAAAGTATACAATAAGAAAGTAATTATATGGCATATGATTGAGAAAACCCCAGGCAGCCGACAAATAGGCTGGGACAAACATGCAAGCTGCTGCCAGAGCCATAGGCGACGGGCCATATCGGTCAACACAAGTACCGAAAAAGCTAAACAAAAGAACCATTAGCAAGACTTTAAGAAATATTTAAACCCACGGGCTTCCACAAATCCTGCAAGCCCAAAAATGACTCGCTGCTACTCACGGCATCAAGACGGACATGCCCATCTGGGCCGACAAAGAAACGGCATTCACTTCAACCTGGTTAAATCCAAGCCAGGTCTGCAGCTGAGGAGCGTATATCGAAAAGAGCATGATACTTCCATTGGAAAAGCTGAGAGAAATTAGCTAGGCTCGACACTTTGCCTACTCCCACTCACCAGACCCAAAACGCGGCCACGAAGGCCAACACCTCCTGTACCCGAATATTGTCCATCACAACCCACAATTGCCCCACAAGAATTCAATATAAATGCCCTCCTGCCAGAACAGAAGCCTAGGGTCGTTGCGATAAGAAGTAGGATCGCTACAGCGAATCCCAAATCTAATCTGTACTCAAATCACTTCGGGTTAGCTTACGCCTCTGCCACACACCGCGTGGGTTAGAAACTTGGAAATATATAGGGAGTGCTTATTTCGTAATGATTCAAGTCACTATCTACTACCTTGATACAAGGATTAAAATTGCTCAAGTAGTATCTAGAATAGTAGGTCCTTATTAGCTGTAGCCAAAAGGACTTGGCCAGTATCATATCTGCTTTTCGCAATCGGCCAGCTACAAAGTGGGCCTCAACCAATTCCCCACCCACCTTAAACGCAAACATCAGAAAATACATCAAACAGCAAACATAAAATCCCATAGATTAATACAAAACACCATACTAAAGTCACAAAACAATCTAGAAAACCCTTTCTTTGCTTCTCCCACAAAACCTTTCCCCACCTTTCAACGTGACTTTATGCTTAAAAAACACTAAGAACAAAAAAACAGCCAAACTGACAACATCTGCTGTCAGGTATAAAACGAAAAGCAGATAAAATCCACTTCACTCATGTACAGAAAAACAACTCAAGCTTTGAGTGCGGTCCCGTGCACATTATAATGACCGGTAAACGAGACAAAGGTGTGTGAATCACCCTCTCAATGCATAACAAAAAGAAATAAACCTAAATATGTACTATATCTGCGCTAGAATGCGTTGAAAGCCGGTCGAGAGAATATTCACGCATTGATTCAGATACGCGGCCACCACCGACTTGTCGAACGGTGGTAGCTTCGTCTCGATAAAAGTGAGGTTGTGGAATCCCTAAACTGGAAGAAGATGATGAGGACGAAGAGACTCCTCTGAGATGCTGCTCTGTCATAGAGGAGGAATTATTAACAGGTCGGCGCTGGGCAGATGCAGTAGGCATTCCTGAAATTCCAGCAGTAAATGAATTATCTACGACTGGAGACACACCAGCAGGTCGGGGAGCAGATGTATGACCGGTATGTAAACTAGCACTATTAGTAGAATGTGCAGCCATGGCATTCATTTGAACCGTGCGCAAAACGTGAAACTCGCGTGCAGGCTCCTCTTTTTTAAATTTCCGAGAAATCCAGCCCTTTACACCAGCACTGACGCTATTTGGATTGCTTGGACCTGTTCCCAATCGCCTAGTAGGTTGGCTTTCGGACAATGGTTCGCGCTTCCGGAAATAGACATCTGCTTCACGCACAGCGTAATTTTTATTTGAACGGGGTAAATTTAACTCCGAATTGTTCATCGAGGAACTTTCAAAAATACCGGAATCTGGGCGGGAAGAATCAACCCCCAGCAAAGCCTTCTCTCCGATGCTGTCATGTTTCGACATGGGAACACGAGGGGCTCTAAAATAGTTGTAATACCGATTGGAGCTCGAGTTTACCACTGGATTAGTCCCCAAATTTATTTCAAGCTCGTCCTCACCAGTTTGGTTAAGGTTTGGAACTGACTTCATGCGCTTAATACCTCGACCACCGAGCTGCTTCAAGCCAAACACACGATTTCGGTCCGAAGAAGAGGATCTTAAACGACCCACCGTTTCAATGAATCGATTTATGCAAAAGACAAAATGAACTATAAACATAAAGGCGAAGATTCCAAAAATAACGTAGCCAAACCATGATCGCAACGAGTCGCTAGCTCCAATTTGCGGTATAAAAGCAATGCACAAGAAAATAAATATAACACGACAGCTCACACCAAGAATATAAAGAGAATTACAACCAGATTCTGCAGGATAAGGCCGGAACCAGATTAGTGCGGAGACGTACAAGAGGTCGAGAACAATCAGGATGACAATCTGTGTTATACCAGAGCGTTGTCCCGCACCATAAACGACGCCTCTAGCAAATAAATAGCAAAATCTGATCAGAGAAAAGCCTGACTTATAGTCCTGATAAGTATTAATAAGAGGTCCTAGATAGAGCATGGCCGACAAGTCCTCGTATAAGTCGGTTTTATGGGTTGTATTCCAAATCTTCCAACACGACCAGCCGCCAAATCCAGCTAGAAATGCCAATGTCACACCAGCAAGAACAGTAGAGTATATGTGATTCTTATTTGCAGCCACAAATTGAAAACAGCAAAAAGTCACCGCTGGTGTAATGAAGGCGTCTAGGAATATCCTCACGAGAAAGCCACCCAACAAGGGAAAAAATTTAGAGCGCAGGTCGACATGTCCTGAATCTCCATTTTTCATTGAGACCAGGTAAACCCCATATCCGGCCAAGATCAACACCATTACACCGGCAGTGATCACCAAGATCCACACCATAAATGTAGGCCAGGCATCAGAAGGGGTTCCCAGACCAGTGTATTGTATGACTTTTCCCAAGCTGAAGGTTGAAGTTGTAGTAAGTAAACCATCGACAGGGTTATTGTTGGAATGAGACACAAGGCTCTGCTTAAACATCAAACAGGACCAACCAAAAAAAGCCCAAGTAGACTGATAGTAAGTTGGGAAATTTAGGCCCAAGCCAGATGTAAGATAGCCAAACTGAAAGAGGTGTAAGAAATCAAAGACACCGGGTACGACCAAACGCACAGCGTCCACATCATTACCAAAGTTGACGCTCCATTCAAACGGAGAGGAGTTTCCGGTCCAGGGATTGTACCTCAAAGCCAAAATAACAGAAATTACAGTCGTTAAAAATAGAGCTACCGGCGCCCATATTAACGTGTTGGATACAGCATCTGTAAACTCTTGGTTAATTTTAGTCTGAATACAACCGAGTAACTCTGCGTCCTCAGACGGTGAGATAATGACAATGCGAGTGGTTAAATCACACATTTGAAACTCGCTGCTCAGGTTGAAGGGCACCACAAATGAGGCATCGCCCGATGGTCCAAAGGGACATTTTGCAAAGAGACAAAAGGAATTGAATTCTTGATAGGTTGTGTATTCCAAGAACTCAATGGTTACTCCGATTGTTGCTAATTTACGTTAGTCTAAAATTCCAGCTGCACGATGATTTAGTCTCGCATGCGCGTAAGAAAGATTTAAAAAAAAAAACTAAAAATATCTTTCACCCGGACACAAGAGTAATAAAACAAGGAAAACTTACTTAGATAATTTGAAGAGGCATTGTAGTTGTACCAGGTAGAGGCTAAGAAGCCCGTGACGGAGATGTTGCCCGTGCCTGAATCCCTGTCCACGGCCACATCGACGCTCGACGGATAAAAGCTCGAGTAGAGGTCAGGCGCACTCAGACAATTGTCAAATTGCACACCAACACTTGCAACCCTGCCCAAAACAAGCACGCCGACCAGCCAGAGCACCAAAATGCTCATCGTCCTGCGTTGCTGCTACTGCTGCTGCTGCTGATACTGCTGCTGGTGGTGGTGGTGGTTGTCTTGGTCGCCTGTGGGTTTGTGGCTGAAAAAGTGAAAGGGTTTTGACCCACTCAACTTGTAACTAACGTTGTCACGGCAACATATCATAAACCTATTAAGGTAGGGGCCGCCTGTCCTCTCCAAGAAAGAAAAAAAAAAAAGAGGCAGCAGCAAGGTAAAGCGCGACAGCACTAATTACCACGCAGAAAAGATGGCAACACCCGTCACTGGAACAGCAGAGAATGCGCCTCGTCGCCATTTGAAGAGTCAGAGTGCTTTTGTATGTGATTTTCTCGTTTTTGGTTTTTTTTTGTGCTTGGTTGTGGTTTGGAACTGACTTTGCAGGCGTTCGATAATACCTCCACCACAGTCGCAGCAAGTCAGATGCGCAATGCCCTCAATAAACTTGTTGATACCGTTGAGGATGATGTTGTTCGCAAGGTGAGTTAGCTTTAGTTGCTTTTGAATGCTCGCAGAGAGGGTGGATCGTTTAATTGGAATGGGATGATATGTCGTCTGCCGCCCCCTTTCTTCGTGCAATGAATTGACTTCTCTATGCTACGGGTTACTGACACTATTTTACAGAAGTTTTCTAATGAAATGGATTCTTTCTTTTCCTTATTCCGTCGCTACTTACAGGATAAGGCCAAGGGAAATACTGTGTAAGTCTGGATCCCACGTTGTGGGTCGCGATCTCGGTCTTCCCTCCTTCTGAGGCTGAGCCACAAAAGCTAACCTGCCATAGTCAATGGGATCGCATTCAGCCTCCTAATCCCGATCAGGTGATTGAATACTCTTCCTTGCAGGATACTCAATCCACCGAGTTCCTCTCCAAGCTTGCCGTTCTCAAACTCAATGGTGGTCTTGGAACCTCGATGGGCTGCGTCGGCCCCAAGTCTGTTATTGAAGTCCGTGACGGCCAATCGTTTTTGGACTTGTCTGTTCGACAGATTGAGTACCTCAATCAGAACTATAACGTCAACGTTCCCTTTTTGTTGATGAACTCGTTCAACACCGCCAGCGATACTCAGGCAATCATCAAAAAGTACGAGGGCCACAACGTCGAAATCATCACATTCGATCAGAGTCGGTTCCCCCGTGTTTACAAGGATTCCTTGCTTCCTTGCGCCAAGTCTTTTGACGACAAGAAGGACTACTGGTACCCTCCCGGACACGGTGACCTCTTTGAGGCCATTTCCTCCTCGGGTGTCTTGGACGAGCTCTTGAAGCGTGGAAAGGAAATTTTGTTTGTTTCCAATGTTGATAACCTTGGAGCTGTTGTTGATCTCAACATCTTGCAGCACATGGTCCAGTCCAAGTCCGAGTACATTATGGAGCTCACCAACAAAACTCGAGCCGATGTCAAGGGTGGTACTATCATTGACTACAATGGATCTGTTCGACTTTTGGAAATCGCCCAGGTTCCCAAAGAACACACCGAGGAGTTCAAGTCCATCAAGAAGTTCAAGTACTTCAACACCAACAATATCTGGGTCAGCTTACCTGCTATCAAGCGTGTTGTCGAGAACTCCGAGTTGGCTTTGGAGATCATCCCCAACATGAAGTCGGTTTCGGTTTCAGGCGTAGGCGAGAGCCCCGTTATTCAGCTCGAGACCGCTGTTGGCGCTGCTATCCGTCACTTCCACGGTGCTCATGGTGTTAACGTTCCTCGAAGCCGTTTCTTGCCGGTCAAGACTTGCTCTGACTTGCTTTTGGTCAAATCTGATCTCTACAGCTTGGCTCACGGCCGTCTTACTATGGATGCTGGTCGATATGGTCCTGCTCCCTTGATCAAGCTCGGTAGTCATTACAAGAAGGTCAGCGACTTCCAGAAACGTATTCCCCACATGCCTCTGATCGTTGAGTTGGATCACTTGACTATTACTGGTAATGTTACCTTGGGCAAGAAGGTTCAGCTCAAGGGTACTGTCATCATTGTCTGCAATGACGGTCAGCGTATCGACATTCCCAACGGATCTATATTGGAGAACGTTGTTGTCACCGGTAATTTGTCTATTCTTGAACACTAGTTTACTCATTATTTTTTTAAATTGGACCGAATATATATTGCTGATCGGTTATCCACCCTGTCAACATTTCAAAGAACTGGAGTTTTGTCCAAGTTTTGTATTTTTTCTGTGTAGTTTAATCTTTTTTTTTTTTTGATTTAGTTACCCTAAAATAAAAGCAGCTGTTGGCTATCTTCTAGCAGTTATATTAATACTTTTGGTGTTCGGACGTAGAATTTGCGTTGCCGTTGGGACTTTGAAAGGGAAAAAAAAATTTGAACTCGGGAGTTGGATTTGTAATTTTGACTTCGGCTATAAAAAGCGGATCTTTTTATTATATTTTCTATTTGCATTTCTTCGGCTAGGAGTTCTTTTTAACAATGTCAGAACACGAGCGAGCCAATGCTGGAGAGGTGCCACAGGAGTTTGAGGATAGCGCCGACTATATAGATGTTCAGGAAGTCGACGAGATTGTTGCCGACGAAGTTGACGGCAGTCTCGAGCCAGATGATGACGAGGATATGGATGGAACTGGTCATGACGATATGGACGATCAGGAGGAGGGGCAACAGATGGAGATTGATTTAAGCAATAACTCGGTGGCATACTTTGACGAACACGGAGACAGTGTTTACATGATTGCCACACACCCCATAGTTCCGCTAGCAATTTCAGGAGGTGGTGATGACAAGGGCTTCCTATGGACGACCCATGGAGAGACCCCCAAGCTAGTTACCACTCTTAGTGGCCACAAGGAAAGTGTCATCACCGGTGGATTTACAGGTGCCAAGGGTGAATATTTGGTGACTGGAGATATGGCTGGAACCGTTCGAGTGTGGAAGAGTCACAAGCAGTATCAGCAGTGGGAGTATATTGATTCGGTCGATGGCGAAGTCGAGGAGGTCATCTGGATTGCATTTCACCCCACCGAGAATATTTTTGCATTCGGTGCCTCTGATGGTTCTGTCTGGGTATACGAGGTCTTGGCAAAACGATTAGAATTGATCCAATCGCTCTACGGAGGCCACGCCGACAGTCCTTGCACAGCCGGGGCCTTTGTCCCTGGATCGGAAGACGGGACTTACTCATTGATTACCGTTGCCGATGACACATCAATTGTATCGTGGAATCTACCTTCAGGAACTCAAAACTTCAAGCTCACCGAGCGCAACTTCCGGTTCCAGACCATCTGGGTCTCGATCACCATCAACTCCTCGGGAGGAACTGCTGCTGTGGGTTCAAGTGATGGAAAATTGGCCATTCTCAATCTTCCCAAGGGCACCATTCTCGCCGTTTTGGACTCTGCGCCTGGAGCCCCCCCTCCCAAGCGCTCGAATGAGGACGGAGAGAACGACGAAGATACAGAGCTACCAGATGAAACCGAGCAGACCACCAGTCTTGAGACTTTGGCCTGGTGCGATGCTCTCGGTGTACTTGCAGCCGGCAGTGTTTCTGGTCAAGTGTTCTTATACGACTCTACACAATGGCGTCTACGACGTGCAATGCAGGTCTCTCATGAAGCCATTACTCAGATTGTCTTTCCAGACCCTACAAGCAGTCCTATCTTTTTAGCTTCCAGTATGGATGGTCATGTCTACAAGGTCGATGCCCGAACCGGACAGGAGCTCTGGAAAGCGACTGGACACAACGAGGGAATTCTCGGCTTTTCTCTGACTGCATCGCGTCCAGATGGCCAGCGACGTTTAATCACTGCCGGCGACGATGGGGTTTGTTTATTGTACGATTTGTAGATTTGAATAGAACGTGAAAACGCCAAAAAAAAAGAAGACGTATCTAATATTAACACTCTCTACTTTTAAATCTACGTTCTCCAAAACGATCCTTCTCCATCCTTTTGTTTCTTGGTTCAAAAGCCCACTTCCCGGTTTTAACCCCACGCAATCCCATCTACGCCCCGGGCAGCTCGCCGCTTTTTTTTTTCCTTTTCCTTTTCCACATTGCGACCCTGAGCAGCGATTGCCCCCTTTTTTTTAATAGCTATTTTGCCTTTCTAAATCTGCAATGAGTTTTCTGAGTTGTGAGTGGTTTTGATTTTGACGGTAGCGGTTAAATCGCTATCTGATTGCTGAAGAGAGAAAGAGAGAAGAGGGAGGGGGCTAACAAGTGTACAGCGTGGAAGGGAGGACATGACAGTCACAGCCATTCTCGCGACCGTTCTGAGCAATCGAAATCCGGCTCTCAGGGTGATGTTGATGGTGAGTTTCCCCTTAGAGTGCAATTGAAGGTGGTGGCGGCACGGAACGGGATGAGAAACACCGTAGACGTCACCGACCAATTCCGTCCACGCAAAGATACTGACAATTTTTATAGACATAGACGAGGAAGGCGAGGACCAGCACAACATTATTATGAGCATTATCTCTTCACTACGCCCGGGTTCTGATCTTAGTCGCATCACTTTACCTACTTTTATCCTCGAACGCAAATCTATGCTTGAACGCATCACAAACCAACTTTGTCACCCTGATTTACTGCTCAATGCTCACACTACTTCCGACCCACTTGAGCGATTCGTTAAAGTTGTGGGCTGGTACATGTCTGGATGGCATATTGCTCCAAAGGCTGTCAAAAAGCCGCTTAATCCGATCTTGAGCGAATATTTCACCTGTTACTGGGACTTGCCAAACAACACTCGTGCATATTACGTGGCAGAACAGACCTCTCATCACCCCCCTAAATCATCTTACTTTTACTTTAGCCCAGATAACCACATCCGTGTAGACGGTACTGTTGTTCCGCGGTCACGATTTTTGGGAAACTCGGCTGCAAGCATGATGGAGGGCCATGGATATCTTACATTTTGGGATAAAGTTGATTCAAAAGGGCATTACGAAAAGTATGAGCTCACTCAACCAAACATGTACGTCAGAGGCATTCTCTTTGGTAAACTAAAGCTTGAATTGGGAGACCATTCATACGTTCGCTGTCCCACTTTAGATTTGACTGCCGATATCGAGTTTAAAACCAAGGGTTTCATTTCAGGAACTTACAACGCCGTTCAAGGACGAATCTACCGAACATCGACAAATGAAACCTTATATGAGATCACTGGCAAATGGGACGAGGAACTGATTGTCAAGAATCTCAAGACTGGTAAGAAGGATGTTCTTTTCGATTCAGCCAACGCCAAAAAGGTTTTGCCTCATGTTCGACCTCTCGATGAGCAGTCACCGCTTGAATCTCGCAGACTGTGGAAAAAGGTTACCGATGCACTCGGAAAGCGCGATCACACTGTTGCTACGGATGAGAAGTTCAAAATTGAAGAGCGACAGCGCAAGGAAGCCAAGGAGCGAGAAGAAGAGGGCGTTGAGTATGTGCCCCACTACTTCAAACAAGTTGATTCTAATCTTGAATGGGAGTTCATTCGACCATTGGCTGGTGCTCCCAGTCATGAAGGCCATGATAATCATTTGAAGAACTCTGCCGAAGAAGAGGTCAAGGACCTTTTAGCATTTGCACCTATTGTCGATGGTCAGCATTCCGAGAACTTCACCGACGTGCAGCGTTCCGAGACTTCTACATCTGAGACATTTGAAGATGCAGTAGAGCCAGAAAGCTAAATCAATTGATTTGAGGTATTGTGGGTTTTTTTTTTATTTATTTTATAATTCAGCGCGGGGGAGGGGACGAACACAAAGGAGAGCTATGTATCTAGACTGAGCAAACGATATGGTGTTGTTGAACCTGAAGGGGTAACAATCTTTGTGGAGCTACGCAAGAGGGACTTTCAGTGTTTCGATATGGGTTTTATATCGGTTGAGAATAAAGGAAAGTTGTTCAACCACTTTTTCACCATTTTATTATCGCCTTCTCTACAACTACCCTCCATCCCTCCACGGGCTTGATTTCGGACGAGGTATTTTTTAGACATGTTTTGTACGATGTGTTTACGAGTTTTCTGAGTATGGGGGCGGATAAGCCGATGTTTGTTTGTGATTTATAATGAAATGTTTCAATTTTGCAATATATAATGTTCAAATCGCAGGCAGGGGTCTAGTGCGTGCGCGAACAGCTTCCTCCTCGAGGTTTCTGCGCTTGAGTGCATGTGACTGGAAGCGGATGTAGACCACGAGTATGGATCCAGATATGAGACCGATGGCAAGCAATAGAGCGTTGATGGGACGAGGGTCACCATGAGCGACCGAGTGGGTCAGTTTGTCCAGCGGCGTCTGGGCAAAGTTGAACAGGCCCGAGACAGACATAATGACGCCGTAGACGACGCCAAAGTTGTCAAAACCAAAGACCTTGGCGGCATAGTCTGAAACGGCGGTGTAGAAGAAGGGCCGGATGGCGACGAAGACGATGACGTTGAGGTAGCCTGCCACGATCGACTTGAGCAGCCCGGTGACACCGACAAATGTCGCGGCCGCAGTGAGTACGGTGAAGACGGTTGAACTGCGCAAGTTGTCTAGCACGATCCCGATAAAGGGTACCGCCATCAGTCCGCCTAGAGGCAGAGCAATGTCAAAGAAGCCATTGAAGGCTGCCGCCGCCTCGTATGACCCTAGCAAAAACGTGTACTGTGAGCGTATCGAGGCTACAAAGTAGTTGATACGCAACATCTGCTGGACATTGTACACTGTCGCCAGCACAAACCACCACGAACTGAGCTGCTCGATCGCCGATCGCTCGTGCATAATCCCGCGCACACCAGATTTGTCAGCAGACTGCATCAAGTGCGCCCGGATCGTGCCGTCGTGGTCGACGATGGAGTAGTTTCGTCGGCTCACCACAGACTCACGCCGACGGAGTAGCGAAGTGTGCTCGTCGTCCACTTCATCGTCAGCTTCCTCAAGCGCCGTGACCAATCTCTCCGCCTCGGCCTCTGCTGTTCCGCCCTCTTCAGCAATATAGGCAATTTGGGCTACCGACTTGTAGGACTCGCCAGGCATGAGCAGAACCTGTGCCAAGAAGATGAAGAGCGGTACGGCCAGGTAGAGAGAGAAGAAGGAGTTGAGCGAAATGCGTCCGATTCGCTCGTACAGAATACGGTATACCAAGAACACTGCCGACGAGGCGTCAAAGGCGCCTGTTAGGCATGCGAGAATGACTCCCGAGCGGTGCGGAAACGTATTTGAGAGCTGGAACGACGAAATAAAAATAAAAGGTCCACCAAGAGCAAGTAGCAGGTAGCCCAGCAGATACGCATCCGTCATCATCAGGACATCGCCGTTGGCCAAGCTCAGCGCACCAAGCGCAATGAACACACTACCGAGAATACCACATACACGAGGGCCAAACCGATCCAGCACCCCTCCAACTAAAATAGCCGCAACATTCGTCGACACGGCCGCGCATGTGAAGATAAAGTTGAGCTTGAGCTCCTGCTCGACGCACACGGGGGCACCTTCAGCAATCTCGTCCGCAGTACACGCATCGCTATATACGCCCTCGGATATAAATATAGGTTTTATAGCCGCAAATCCCTGGTAGCCAGTGTTAGTCTCAGCTCAGATCTTTCCCAGCTTCCACTCCTTCCTCGAGCTTGTCCTGATAAGCGCGCCCAAGGCACTCAACTTACAAAAACAGGTCCGGCCGCAAGCAGACACCATATCACAGCACACGAAATCTGAACAAGCCGCCGAAGCTTGGAGCTCGGTGCTTCAGCAGCCATTGTATAGTTCCAAAGTGAAAAAAGAAGAAACAAAGTCGAAACTCCCAAAAGAACACGGCTATAACCGGTGCGGCTCGATCATAATCGCACTACGCAATCTCTAAAACAAAGCCAAACTCCCGTTTAATACATTTTTTATAAAAGAAAAAAAATTATATACAGTGCATATCCTCAAATTCTACTTCATTTTTCTTCCGCCTACAAAACAGCGCTTTGCTTATCTCAGACGAATGATGCCAGCAGCAGTCAATAACTGGATCTTTTTGCGAATCTCGGGGTTGCGCATGTGGTCATTTAGACCAGCCGGGTTGTCTCGGGCCTGCGACAAGATCGAGTTCATCACAGGGTCCTGCAAAATGGCCATGACTTCAGGATCTTTACTTGCTCGGTCGAGGGTTTCCTGCTCGCTTTCGCCAGCAACAGGGTTGAAACGGCTATTCAAAGTCTTGTATTCAAGTTGTTCAATCTCAGCAGCGTGCTTGCCCTCAGTGTCGTGCTTGGTAGCTTCCCGAAGAGCCTCCGAGACCTCAGAAAACTGACCCATGGCAAACAGACAGTTGGCCTTGCGGATATAAGCCTTGATAAAGGCAGGGTCAAGTTCGGTAGCCTTGTCACAGTCCTTAACAGCCTCGGGGAAAGATAGCAACTTAGCCAAAGCAGCAGCACGGTTCGAGTAGCCTCGAGGGTTGAGAGGAGCACGCTTGATCATCTCAGAATAAGCCTTGACAGCACCAGGCCAGTCGCTCTCCTTGAAGAGCTTGTTTCCCTCTTCACGCGCCTCATCAGCCTTGGCAGGGTCAATGTAGGCATCATCCTGCTGCTTCTTAAGCGCCTTCTCAGCGGCGCGAAGCTTGCTCAACACGTCAGGAGTTCGGTGCTCGGTAAGAGACTTGGAATAGTACTCAATGGCCTGAGACAATTCCTCCTTCTTTTGATAGACAGTGCCGATTCGACCAAAGGCTTTGGCAATCAATTTATAGTCCGCGCGAGTCTCGCGACCCTTCTCAACAGCCTCTAAACCAGTCTTGATCGCCGCATCGTAATCACCCTTTTCATATTCGGCAGCAGCCTTGTTATTGAGATAAGTAATATCGGGGTTTTCAAGGAAAGCCTCGTCGTATTTCGCAATTGCCTCATCAAACTTGCGGGCCTTGTAGAAAGTGTTTCCCTCGGCCTTGAGATCCTCAGCCTTTCGTTTAGAAACAACTTCTTCAGACTCCTCTTCAGGCTTAACCACAGGCTCAGGTTCAGCCTTAGGTTCTTCCTTGGCTTTAGGCTCCGCAGTAGGTGCAGGGGCAGCAGGTTCGCCGGAGGGATTACCAGGAAACTGCATATCGAGTCCAAGCAAAACAGAAAATACTTGCAACAATCGAGGATCGGTAGCCATCAGAGTCTGGGCTTTGGCGGGGTTGGCCTGAATGTCTTGAAGGGTTTTGACAAAGGTAGGATCTCGCAACAAAGCGGCAGTCTGGGGGTTTCCAGCAAGTTTTCCCCACATATCAGGACCAAACATGCTTCCAAGTCCCATATCAGGAGTAGTTCCGTCTGCTGCAGCTTCACGCTCGATTGCTCGGTCAACAGAGTCGAGCCCAGCCTTGGCCTGAGCATTATTGGGATCAATCTTTAAAGCCTCCTCATAGGCGTCGTGGGCTCCAACAAGATCACCTCCGCCATAGAGAGCAGCACCCTTACGACCATATCCCTTTGACCACGAAGGGTTGATCTTGATGCACTCCTCAGCATCCTCAACAGCTTTCTTGTAGTTTTGAATCGAGGTGTAAGCACCGCTTCGATTTGAGTAGAGAACGTGGTTTGGTGTTTCGGAGACTTCAATAGCTTTGGTGAAGAGTTCGATAGCCTTGTTGTAGTCTTTGGCAGTGAAGGCTGCATTGCCCTGTGCTTTGTACTTTAAAATATCTGTTAGTATCTGACATTTAAGCCGATTAAATGCATACCTCGTCAGCAGTAGTCATTGTTTGTGATTTGGGTAGCAAGTTAAGACGAAGAGTTGCGATGAAGGTTCCAGAAGGAAAACTGTCACGTGAACAACCCGAACCTGGGTGTATATAATTAAAGCACTCCTCGAACATCCAAGGTCTTCTTCTAAAGGGTTGATGAAGTATATTTATGAGTCTACGATCCCATTGGCTTACAAGACACCACCGTTCCCGTCGTTAACGTGGCCTCTGAGCACGAACGGATACGTGACACCGTATTTATACTACATTAAGGACATTTGGCGGTTCACACTTTGGTGGACCATGATTATATTTGGCGGATTTAGTATAGTCACCTCTTCAGTTGCAGCTTTTGTTCACGGAAAGCCAAAAGGCGCTCTAATTATCATTTTATTCTACCTCACAATCGCGCTTCTTGAAGCCTTTATAAGTGGTTCAATTGTCGGGCTAATGTGCGTATAGCTTATTTATTAAGATGTGATTACTAACATTATTTAGTATTGGAGCTCTCTATAATGCTGGTTTGTATACGGGTTTCTACCTACACCTGAATGCTAACCGCTTCCAGGCCACTTTCAGATGTCGACATGGATTCCACTGACATGGGCTATTATTCAGCAGCTATTTGTCCTTATCGGGTCGTTTTCAACTACGCAGGCGTTTTTATGATTCTTACGGAAGGACTGGTGTTTTCTTTTTTTTTTTAATCTGGAGTTTGGGTTTGCATTCCCGGGCATATCGCAGCCCTGTACCCCCCTTTTTTTTTAACTTTCTTCTTTTTGGCTTGTACTCTTCATTTTACTTTTAAAAATGTGTTTGTATTTACTGTTAATTTGTAAAAGTTTCTTTATAAAAAAGTCAGGCCAGAGTCGTTGTTGCGCTCCTCTCAAAGGGGAAAAAGGGCGAAAACAGGGGGGGTTTTCTTCTCTTCTCTGGTTCCAACACCGTCGCGCTCAACCAAAGCAGCAGAGCTTTTAACTCAGGGCAAACAGAGCTGATTTGACTTTCAGTCTGCTGTGCCACTACTTGGAGGGTTTTCCGGAGTGTTGTTTTGTGTGATCATTGTGTTTGTCGCTCTTTAAATTCTTGCGCTCATTTTGAGACCCTGGCCTTAACTTCAAAAGAAAAATCTCGGCTCACTTGCACCAGGTTTGTTTACACAAATATATTATTATTATTTTTTTGATTACTGATCTAACGCTTTAATCTAGTTGTCATCTTCATTCTTGCGTGAAGGCGATTAGATCGTATCCTATTTGCTAGTCATTCTTATTTTTTTTGCGCCATTTCCAAAATGCCTGCACTTAAGCCTATATTAGTCTCTATTGCTCGCAAGTGTGCTCGAAATCCTATTGGAGCCATAGTTTTGGCATCTTTAGTGGCTTCTTATTCATACCTCCTTCTTATGGGCACTTCATTTGGTAGCCCTGATCATTTGGAGCCTGTTCACCTTTTCAAGTCTTCTTCAGCGGGGTCAACTTGGAAGGAAATGGAAGATAATTCGAAAATATCAAAATCAGATCAGATAATTATTTTACAGTTGCAGTTTGATGACCCATTGCATGATGCCCCAACAATTGAAGACTGCCAAATCGGAAATTCTTCCCATAACTGTAATATGATCCTTTATCCCGGTCAACTAAAGAACTGGATTCGTGATCACGGGCAATTTAGTGTATCCGATGAACAGTCGTCCTTGGAGACATCTTCATACAAGTGGCTTCTGAAGCCTACTTATCGGGAGTTCTCTTGGAGAGAGTTGATTCGCTCATCATTTTATCGCTTTGAATCTGTTTTACGAGGAACTGAAACAGTTGATATCGTTTTGATGGCAATCGCTTATGTGTTGATGAATGGGGCTGTTGTTAATATGTTCCTATCCATGCGAAAGCTTGGTTCCAACTTTTGGCTCGCAACATGCAGTATAATCTCGTCAGCTATGGCTTTGATGATGGCAATCGCCACTACGATGTACGTTGGTGTTCCTATCAATGTTCTCATGCTCTGTGAGGGACTTCCGTTCTTGGTAGTAATCATTGGTTTTGATCGACCCATTCTCTTCACCAAGACTGCTCTCGAAAAGCATATGCCGTCTCGAAATAATGTTGCAGAAGCTGTTGACAAATGTGGTGATCAAATTTTGACCAGCTATGGTATTGAAATCGCTGTCTTATTTCTAGGCTATTTGACGAGGCTAGAAGGTCTTTCACAGTTTTGCTTTTTGGGCATTCTTCTTCTTATTTACGATGCTATTTTATTGTTCACGTTTTATTCTTCTATCCTTGCTGTCAAGCTTGACATCACTCGAATTAAGCGCCACATTGCCATTCAGGATGCTCTCGAAGAGGATGGCGTATCCAAGTCTGTTGCTGAAAGTGTCGCTCAATCTGCTGAAGCCGATGAAAAAGACGGTGATTATTTTGGATTTTCTATTCGCCAATCAGGTGTTGGAATGTTCAAGCTAATCACTGTTTCCAGTCTCGTTGCTATGAGCTTTTTCAATATGTCAAACGGTCCGTTTAGGGAGCACAATTCTCCTGCAATCAATGCAGCTTCTGCCGTATCATTATTGAAGTCTATGGGCATGTCTGATAAGGTTGACACTTTGATCACCATTCTCCCTCCACTCTACTATGAAATTGTGCCTGAAGCTACTCCTATTGAAAATGCGGTTGTTGTGTTTTTGGAAAAGTGGACTCAAACTGTCGGAGATCCGATTTTAAGTAAATGGATTGTGATTGCCTTGGCCGCTAGTTTGGCTCTTAACGCTTTCTTGCTTGGTGTTGCTGGTTACCTTTTCCGCAATACTCAGCCTACCATCAAGATTGTTGAGAAGGTTGTTGAGCGTCCTACTATTATTCGATCGCCTGCTCCGACTATTGAGCGAACAAAGTCTACTGATTCCCACTCCACCGATGAAGGCATTTCAATTACTGTACCCAAGTCTAAGAAAGAACAAGAACCCGACCTGCCTCTTGATATGTGTCTTGTTAAGCTCAAGGGGGGTGAAGCTTCTACTCTTAATGACAATGAGGTTTTGTCTTTGACTCGTGCTGGCAAGCTGCCTTTGTATGCATTAGAAAAGCAGCTCAAAGATTACACTCGTGCTGTTTTTATACGACGAAAAATGATCAAGAGCATTTCTGGCGGCGATCTTTCTACATCTCTTCTACCTTATGAGCACTACGATTTCTCACGCGTTTTTGGTGCCTGCTGTGAAAATGTTGTTGGGTATATCCCTATCCCCATTGGTCTTGCTGGTCCTGTTGTTATTGATGGTAAAGAGTATTATTTGCCCATGGCCACTACTGAAGGATGTTTGGTTGCATCTGCTATGCGAGGTTGCAAAGCTATCAACGCAGGTGGTGGTATGGTTACGGTTTTGACTCAAGATGGTATGACTCGTGGACCTTGTGTCACCTTCCCTACTCTTACTCAGGCTGGTGAAGCCAAGTTATGGCTTGATACTGAAGATGGTTTTAAGGCGATGAAGAAGGCGTTCGAGTCTACGTCTCGATTTGCCAAGGTTACCTCGATTAAGACGGCTATCGCGGGAACAAATCTCTATATTCGCTTCAGAACTACGACTGGTGATGCCATGGGTATGAATATGATCTCCAAGGGCGTTGAAAAGGCGTTGGAGTATATGGGCGAGCACCATTTCCCGGAGATGGTTGTTTTGTCTGTTTCGGGCAATTACTGCACTGACAAGAAACCTGCTGCCATCAACTGGATTGAGGGCCGTGGAAAGAGTGTTGTTGCTGAAGCCATTATTCCTGCTGATATTGTCCGATCGGTTTTGAAGAGCGATGTTGAGTCTTTGATTGAAGTTAACATTAACAAGAACCTGGTGGGTAGTGCTATGGCAGGAAGCATTGGAGGTTTTAATGCACAGGCTGCTAATATTGTCACTGCCATCTTTTTGGCAACTGGCCAGGATCCTGCTCAGAATGTTGAGAGCAGCAACTGTATAACAATGATGAAGAACTTGAACGGAAACCTGCAAATATCGGTTTCCATGCCTTCAATTGAAGTGGGAACCATTGGTGGTGGTACGGTATTGGAACCTCAAGGTGCGATGCTTGATTTACTAGGCGTCCGGGGCCCTCATGCCACAAAACCTGGTGACAATGCTCGGCAGCTTGCCCGAGTTGTGGCTGCTGGTGTTCTCGCCGGCGAACTTTCACTATGCTCAGCCTTGGCAGCTGGACATCTTGTTCAGAGTCATATGGTACACAACAGAGCAACTGTTACCACAGCACCCTCTACTAATGGCACCTCTACTTCAGCTCCATCTGCTCTAACACCCAGCGTTGCAGCTCCCGCCGCACCCAGTACTACCAATATCGAAGTGTTAAAGGAAGGCGCCAAGATTTGCTTTAAATAAATTAACACAAAATAATTTACATTCATGATGTACTGTTGTTTACTTTCTTTTACCAGAGGAGTTTTCGACATATATCACTTTTTTGCGGTTGGTGTTTTTCACCCTCTTTATTTTTTTTTTTTACATCCATATGTGGCTGAAGAAGGTTTTTATAAGTTAATTTGATGGATATTTAGGAGGACGCATAGTATCCTGCTTATTATTTCTCTTTCCTTTTTTCTGGCATGCCACGAATAGGACTTGCTAGAGTGATGTAAATATAGAAGCCCACCCGAAAAGATCTGTTAGATATCTGAACTAGTAATGAGTATTTTGTATTGTTTGAGGTCGAAAAAGTAGAAGGTAGAATGGTTAGGCTCTTCTTAGGCAGACACTATTTCAGAGTCCCCGAACGAGAGCTAAGATTTACGATTAAACATAAGCTTGTGGTTTTTTTTTTAAGTCTCAAAGAGACGTTTAGAATAAAAATATTTACATTTTCATTTTCATATAATAACAATCATAAAACTCAAGGGAGCCGCACGACGGGGTCTCCGGTCTCTTGCGATAACAGTCGGATCAAACTTAGGCAATGTAGGCAGTGCACTCAAGCTCGAAGAGAACCTTGTCGTTGGGGAAGCCAACAACGAAGCAGGCACGGCCGGGCTTCTGGGGAAAGTAGTTGGCGTAGACCTTGTTCAAGGCATTGTAGTCGGAGCCGTTCTTGAGGTAGAGGATGACCTTGACGACCTTGTCGATCGAAGAGCCGGCAGCCTTGAGGGCGGCGTCCATGTTCTTGAAAGCAAGCTCGCACTGCTCCTCAATGGTCTCGGGCAAGTTACCCTCGGCATCGAAACCAACGAGACCGGCGGTGTAGACCATGTTGTCAACCTTGTAGGCAGCAGACATGGGAATGCTGACATCGGCGAAGCCGGCGTCGGGGAAGGAGATGGCCTTGACGGAAGACATTGTTTCAAAGTATTTAGAGAGGTTTGTGAGAAGTCTAAATTGCAGAAGCGAGTTTCGGCCCTTTTATAGTGAGGTCGGGGGATCCGAATGGGAGCCGATTACCAAAACAGGATACGTTGCGGCGAGTGTTTAGAATAAACAAAAGCATGAACCAAAATAATTTGATTCAAATAGAGTGAATATCTGTGGTTAAGTAACTGCCTTGATGATGGTCGGATCTACTGGGATGATCTCGTCTGTGTACTAAAATATATAGACGTGGACTTGTCTTGAGGAGAAATATTCCCTCTAAGCAAAGAAAGAAGAATATTGTTGCAAATATCTAAAATTTCACGTTCTGCAGAGTCTGTGATCTGCTTGCTGTCTGCGGTTAAACAGCGGGACAAAAGTGAGATACCGACCGACCATAACTCCTAGGAGAAAATAATAAACATCAGTTTGAGTACTCTATTGGGTATAAGATACTCAATATTTCAAGTCTCGCAAACACCTAATTCCTCGTGAACTACAGTGAGTATTGAAAATCAGGAGGTAATGCCCTGTGACGAAATAAATAGAACCAGTCTAGATGCCAGAGGCTGAATACTCTCAGTCTACTGCCTAGTATATCCGAGTTTTATTTTCGTGAAAATGTATTCAATAAACTATACCAGAATATTTATACCCAAGTTCATTACATAATTATCTCAGGGTCGAGACTTTGTAAGTCACCTTGGGACATGTCTACCTCCAAACATTCACATTTGTCAGTATTGTCGGATTTCAGCAGCAAGAAAGATTATAGGAAGTGGAATTGCCTATTATTAGTAATTTTAGAGTTTGGAGTATAAAAGAGGGTGGCGAGATCATGGTTTGAGTCCGTCTCATATTAATCCCAAGCCACTCTACGCTTGATCGTTCTCACCTACGCCTTACAAAAATGCCTATCTATAAGCCTGGGTTTCCTGGATTTCGCCAGCTATTTCCAAAAGGCTCAAACTGGCTGCCAGAACATGACTTGCCAGACCTGTCTGGAAAGGTCTTTTTGGTGACAGGGGCGAATACAGGTATTGGCAAGGAGACAGCGCTCCACCTTTTGAAAAAGAATGCAACTGTATATCTCGCCTGCCGCTCTGAGACAAAGGCTAATGCTGCAATTGACGATCTTGAAGAAAAGACTGGTCGACGGGGTGTCTTCCATGAACTTGACCTCAGCAGCCTTGCCAAAACTCGTGCATCTGCGCTTGCATTCATTGAGCGGGAACCCCGGCTGGATGTTTTGATACTAAATGCTGGCGTCATGTATCCAGATGAGACGAACAATGCCGACATCACCAGTGATGGCTTTGACCTTCAGTTTGGTGTCAACGTAATTGCGCACTATTTGTTTGCGAACCTTTTATTTAAGCACCTTCAAGAAACTTACCACAAGACCGGTGTACCTTCTCGTGTCGTTACACTTTCTTCATCTGCTAGTATTTGGATTGGCTCCAACCCTATCGACTACGATACTATAAAGGATGGCCCAGTGCGCCAGAAAACTAACAGGGCCAACTTGTACCTCCAGAGTAAACTAGCCGACTCAATCCTAGGATATCACTGGTCCAAAGTCTATGGTCCTGCCAACGGAATCATCTCCATCGCTCTAGACCCCGGTAATATCCGCACTGATCTCACACGAGATATGAGCTTCATTTCACGGAATCTTTTTAATAGGATGGCGCATCCTGTCGAGCTGGGTGCCATTTCTCAACTCTACGCTGCAGGTGTAGAGGACAAGGTTGCTGAGGGGCTTAACGGAAAATACCTTGTGCCCTGGGCGCGTGTGGGACAGGACAATGCTCAAGTATATGATCCTGCGGTTGAGAAGAAGTTGATTGGTTATTTGGATGAAATTGTTTCTAGTTATTTGAAAGAGTGACGGAATACGTCATTTAGATAGTCTTGGAATGTGGGTTTCGTTATATCCTGCCCATTCGTATCAATTTTACCAAGTAGGCTTCTTTAGTGTATATTGCGGCTTTTGCTTGTGAAAGCCATCGGATATATATGGCACTATGTATTGACTCGGGTGACGTTCCTCATGTTGATCCCAAGCAACACTCAAACTTCTTTTGCTTGATCTTTTGTAACCACATTTCTGAAGATGAGCGCCTTTAAATCTGGATTTCCTGGATTCCGTCAGATATTCCCAAAAGCGTCAGACTGGCTTCCTGAACGTGATTTGCCAGACCTGTCTGGAAAGGTCTTTTTGGTGACAGGGGCGAATACAGGTATTGGCAAGGAGACAGCGCTCCACCTTTTGAAAAAGAATGCAACTGTATATCTCGCCTGCCGCTCTGAGACAAAGGCTAATGCTGCAATTGACGATCTTGAAGAAAAGACTGGTCGACGGGGTGTCTTCCATGAACTTGACCTCAGCAGCCTTGCCAAAACTCGTGCATCTGCGCTTGCATTCATTGAGCGGGAACCCCGGCTGGATGTTTTGATACTAAATGCTGGCGTCATGTATCCAGATGAGACGAACAATGCCGACATCACCAGTGATGGCTTTGACCTTCAGTTTGGTGTCAACGTAATTGCGCACTATTTGTTTGCGAACCTTTTATTTAAGCACCTTCAAGAAACTTACCACAAGACCGGTGTACCTTCTCGTGTCGTTACACTTTCTTCATCTGCTAGTATTTGGATTGGCTCCAACCCTATCGACTACGATACTATAAAGGATGGCCCAGTGCGCCAGAAAACTAACAGGGCCAACTTGTACCTCCAGAGTAAACTAGCCGACTCAATCCTAGGATATCACTGGTCCAAAGTCTATGGTCCTGCCAACGGAATCATCTCCATCGCTCTAGACCCCGGTAATATCCGCACTGATCTCACACGAGATATGAGCTTCATTTCACGGAATCTTTTTAATAGGATGGCGCATCCTGTCGAGCTGGGTGCCATTTCTCAACTCTACGCTGCAGGTGTAGAGGACAAGGTTGCTGAGGGGCTTAACGGAAAATACCTTGTGCCCTGGGCGCGTGTGGGACAGGACAATGCTCAAGTATATGATCCTGCGGTTGAGAAGAAGTTGATTGGTTATTTGGATGAAATTGTTTCCAGTTATTTGAAAGAGTGACGGAATACGTCATTTATAGATAGTCTCCGAGATAAAATAGTTTGATTTTAGTTGTACCTGTCCAGCCGTATCAATTTTACCGAATAATCTTCTCTAGTGTGCATTATCGCAAATCTCTTGTTGTCTACTATGCTGAGAGTCATATTTTGATCGCTATAGTCAGACCAGTCTTTGATACGTGTTTTAAAACAGCTCGAATAGCCTTCTAATGTTTAAATGAATAAGAATCGTTCAAAAATCAAAGCGAAAAAGCCCATTCAATCGTCCTCGTTTCTTCACGTGACCATAAAATTAATTAAGCTACTTTTTAGAAGCTGTAGTGAACGCAGCATCGTCATTACCGGAGCTAAGCGTCTATCGAATACCAGACATGGCCATGGATACACAATCGCAGAGCGATGCCTTGAAACCCGTGATTATTAATGTTTCCGATGGTGAAGTTGTGCATCAGCGGATTTTGACTATCTTTGGATCTGCTGGGTCTCGCGACTCACTATCAAGTGGGACGGGAAATGTCGGTTTTCCCGGTCAAAATGGAGAGCCGTTTATCCAAGTAACTCACCATCAAGGAGAGTTTCCATCCTTACGTGCCCCTGTAGCCGGTGGGTTCTTCAAAATACTGGTTCACCTTGTGCCGGGCGACAATAAACTTCGCTTTACCTACAACCCACCCGCCGCATTTGGACTTGATCCGGTAACAACATTTATGAGTGTATACTATCTTCCACTTCTGCAAAATCCTCCTTTGCATCTGGCCATTCTTGTGGCTAAGGACAGCCCACTTACGTTTGACACAATGCCAGAATTGACTGAAGCCAACAATTTAGAAAATGCAATCAAGAAATTACGAACAGCAGGGTATCTATGGCAGGCGTTTACAGCTGAGCAGATGTGGAGACAAGGCTTTGCGCGCCGTACTTTTCGTTTGGACGAAGAATACACGTGGGATACACTTAGCAGTCAAAAAGAAGCACGTCGTCAAACTGCTCGGGTGCACATTGTCAGAACAGACAAAACTCTGGCTGAGCTTCGAGATCCTGACGTAGCTCAGCAGTTTCAAGGAGCCAAGCGAGCTGGTGATTTATACGGATATACTCTAGATGCTCTTCAACAGTACGGAGCACCGTTTACATCTCCCGAGAGCGTTCATGTTGCAGTTCTTCTGCTCGATGCACATTGGGATCCGAGTATGAAGCTTCTCCGAGCTCATGCGGCTCTGGGAGGTGGAGCTGGTCCAAAAAGACTAGCTATCTTTGGTAGTCACCTAACATACTCTTGGCCGTCATCGATCGAGGCCGTTCAGTCGTGTTTTCTAGACGATAGAAGGAGTAGTCAAAAGTATGTATCTGATGACAACTTTGAATGCGGTACTTTTTGGGAAGCCTGCAATATTGGAGTTGGTGCAATGCTACACGAGGTCGGTCATCTCTACGGCCTACCGCACCGTCCAGATGGAATTATGTTGCGTTCATACGTGACTTTAAATAGAGCGTTTATGATCAATGAACGATACAGTGTTCGGACGAAAAGCAAAGGCTATGCTCCCATCATGCCGCAGGACGAGTGTGGCTGGCATAGAGTAGACACGCTGCAATTCCGTTTTCATCCTGCATTTAGACTTCCCAATGAACCTCTCATTGAAAAGAAAAGTGAGCCAAAGTTGGTTGCTTTTGAAGGAGGAGCTTGGGCGATTGCTGACAGTGGTATATATTGTGTTGAAGTAGAGATGGACGATCTCATGCGAGGTCACTTGGAGTTTGTCGGCAGTCCACAAACAGCAGTGAAGCTTGATATTCCAACTCTCTTGGGATGTGTTACCGATGAAGCATATCGTCGCGGGGATAAGACAATCAAGATTGCACTTCTTAGTAGAGGTGAAGGTAAAAAAGAAATTGATAATTTCCAAGCGGCAATTGCACCTTATAAGCAGCTGAGCAATGGGCATAGCGTGTTTCAATCGTCTGCAGATGGGTACATGGATGCATCTGTCCCCTTTGAGGTTCTCTTTCCGGAGAACGACCGAGTACGCGCTATCAATGTCTACGCTGGCAATTCAGTTGATGGGATTGAATTTATCTTTAATCGAGCGACTCCGATATTTATTGGAAATCGCGGCGGACAGGCCCATCCTTTTCCCCTTGACTTGAACGAGTCCTTCTCTGGGCTAATTGTCTGGGCTGGCGCATGGATAGATGCAGTGCAGGTTGTTACCGACAAGCGTACAGGACCCAAATGGGGTGGGAATGGAGGTAATGCATGTATGCAAGTTGCGCCCGAGGGGCACTCAATTTATGGGTTCTTTGGGCAACACGAGGTGAGTTAGTTCCACTACTGGGGAAGGGCAAAAACAAAAAAAGTCAAAAAGCTAACAATAAAAAACAGCAATGGCTATACAAACTCGGAATGTTCTACAGCAAGAATTAACATCTGTGCGCATTAAAAAGAATTGGAAAAAAAAATGCAGAGGTTCGCGTTTGAGAGACGCGTCGGGGAAGCGAAGAATTCAGGGGAAACGCGTCGGGGGACGTGTATGGCGTTTAGAACTGCCTTCAATTTAGCCTGAAACGGAAGTGGCGGTAATTTCAATTGGTTTTGTAGTAGCTCAGAGATTTAATTAAATGAAAACTTAAAATAGTTTAATATTTTGTTAGCAGAACGTGTCAAGGTATAAGGGAAAAGAAGAAACTTGACTTGAACAGGGGGTATAACATATTGCTTCTGTGCGGCTTAGTGACTGTGTAAATCATATTCCTATACCTGTTTGTGTCTTTTTCAACATTATATAATACGGCGACTTTTGACCAAACAAGGGATGTCGAATCTTTCCCGCTGTGAAGGACAGAGCAGCCCCAGAAACCAAAAAGTCCTTCTTTCTCTTTCCCACATTCAAGCAGCAGATTTTTTTCAGGAAGTCTCGCACTTCTTTTCTTTGGATTTCGGTTTTCTTTTTGCGGTGGAAGATTGAAACATAGAGGGTGGGCCTTTCTTTTTTGTTTTCTCCGCTGGATTTGAGGTTTGTGGTTGATTTCTTTGCCAGGGGTGGCCAGAGGATGCTTTACTGACTGTGGCTGAAAGTGACCTGTCCATTTCTTAGTCTTTCTTTTTCTTTCCATTAACCGCTTCAATCTCTCTGAATATATATATAAATATGGTTGGAACCACTGGTATTCGCAAAGAGTTTAGTTCCGGTTCAGTGTCGTCAGGTTCGCTCCTGGCTTCTACTTCGTGCTCGACAATGTCGTCCGCACCTTCAAACCTTTCAATTACATCTTTATGGAGCAATGCAGCAACTACTCCCGCTTCGGTAGAGCGTATGATCAATGAGCTTTCTGTCACTGAATCCATCTACCTCTCAGAACTTGCCCTCATGAAGGAGCATCCTCTTACTCCTGAATTACGTCGAGTACACGCTACTCTAGACTGCACAGTTGCTGGCTTGGTTGCTTGGGTAAGTATTTTATTATAAGACGATTTTCTACGTGTGGATTCTCTCGTTCACAAGGGGCTCGCTAACATCACCTTTACAGGCCCCATCTGCAGTCTCGATATACTCTCGGTACATCGAATCATATCAGTATGACTCTGAACCTCTATCACACAAGGCTTATTTACATCGTCGACCTCTGGTCCGATTACGATTTTTGAGCAAACTGTTCAAGGTACGTGTTTCAATCAAAGGGTTGCCAGGATCGGTGAACTAGCCTCATGCTGTGCGGCGGGCTCACAGGTGGCATCTTCAACTTCGATATTTGTTTTTTTTTTACGTGACAGCGCGATTCTAACTCTTATTTTAATATAGAAATTGGCAGAAGCAGATCCTAGTCCTGAAAAAGTCAAGTTGGGTGATTGCTACCGTGATCTTATAAGCATGGCTCGACAAAAGTTTGCTGAGGAGCGAGAAAGAGTATTCCTCACAAAGATAGATCTTTCTCTCACAAGATGCTTTGAAACTCACAAAGCTGTATCTGCTAGTCTGGATGTTAATCATATTGCCTTACGAGCACGTTTTGAGGGATCTGCCATGGCTAGCAATGGCCACGCCATCAAAACCTTTCCCGCTGAATTGCTTTTGCTTGTTAAACCTCAGTCTGGAATAGCGGTGGAGGATTGCACGGAGTATGAGGGTCTTGCTATCTGTGGCTTACATCCTGATGATCCGATCCCTTATCTGGTATTTCCTGTACTTCGACCTGGAGATATCAAGTTTGCCGTTGAGAGCGAACGTCTTCTGAGTTTTGTGTCTTCCTCGGGATCGGCAGCGTGGGTCTCTTGTCCCGATGCAAATCAGAGATCGGAGTGGTCGGTGAAGTGCAGGTCTTTATTTAGTACTGATACCTCAAGAATCAGACAACACTCGCCATTGGATGAGCTAGAGGGTAAAACTGGCCTTTTTATTGTCCCTGAAAATGGTTGGGCAAAAAAGAAACCAGAGGCCAAGAAGGAGATTATTACACATCGACCTGCTATAGTTCCCAGCGTTGAGGCGATTGACAGCGCAGTTCCGACTAAACTTGATGCTCCTCGAGTTCATCCGCCCAAGCCTTCGAAGACAGCGAAACCTCAACCTGAGCACAAATCGTCAAAGAACATTCTAAGACGTAATGGCGAAGCTATGAATTTCACTACCCGCTTATTTGGTCGAGACTTCAGCTCTTCTTCGAACAAGGAGATTAAAGTACCTTCCAAGAGTCAGACTCCTAAAATCAACGCCCAAAACAAGCCTCAGGAGTCAAATGTCGAGATAAAGCCTCTGACTATTGATACTCAGGAAAAGATCGCACTTTCTCCACTATTACCACCTAAGCCTATTAGGTCTTCGATTGGATTCAAATTGAATTTCGGCTCAGATGATCCTTTACTTGACAGTCCAGACCTTAAACCTTTCTTGTCTTCAGAAAGCCCCAACTTTACTGGCCCTTCTAAAGGCATTGATTCAGCACCAGCTGTCATAGTCAAGCCTTCTGCTAAGCAAACCGCGAGACACAGCGCAAATCCTAATCGACGCTCGCGTCGCCTCTCAAAACAGAGCTTTCAGACTCATATGCGACGGTCGTCCTCTGACAAGAGTCTTACAAAGGCTCATATGCGAAAGTCTTCAGTGGAACTTCGTCTACAAACTGGTCATGAAGATAATGTTAAAGTTGTTCCTGAATTACCGACACTTCCACTTTTGGACAAAAAGAAGGTGGCTGAGCTCCCGCCTACTCCCAAGCTTGTGACTCGGAAGCCTGTATCTAGTACTGTTTCGCCTATCTCGAAGTCTTCTTGGCCAGTTGACAAAGCTTCTTTGCCTATCCAGCAGTCTCAGCCGCTAGTCAAAAAGGCGGACTCTCCCATCAAAAAGCCAGAGTTGTCTGTCTCTATTGAAAAGCTAGACTTGCCTGTCTCGAGGGACCAATCGCCGGTACCATTGGCTTCATCGCCTCTTGATTCCAAATATGCTCCTTTGGTGCCATCGGTTTCGTCTTCCAGGTCGTCTTCTGTTGGTGATATCTCTGTTTCATCCGCAACAGAACAGATTGAGACTGACGATCTTCTTAATGATCCAATCTTCTCTTCAAACGAATCTACAACATCATCGTCGTCTGGACCCAGTCGTACCTCATCATTTGTTTCTCTTCTTGACGAAGATGCCGGTATCCCTGAACTTGTCTCCGAGCCTGTATTACAGGCTTCAAGGCCACAGCCTAGCCGGTCTAAGAGCAAGCTTGACATGGTCGTCAACTCTCACGATGTTGGTTCGCCCAAGTTGGTGCATAGTGGTTCCAATGATACTATTAGAGCTCCATTATCTGTGCCAGTGTCGCAGGCTAAGAGTGTGAATATGATCCAAAAAGTCAACGATCCTCTTAAAGCCTCTGGTTCCTTCGTTGGCTCTTCTCAGGCCAATTCTCTTTCCTCTATTGTTGAGGTTCCTTCTACTGTCTCTGAAGTTCAAAATAAAGCACCCTCTAGCAGCGCTTCATATAAAAGTTCTGAAATTTTTGATTCTGAGCCAGCCACTGAATCTTCCTCTTCTATTCCGGATTCGATTGGAAAGTCCAAGAACAAGCGCAGACCCAAGTCGTCGTTCCGTTTATCGATGTTTGGAGGAGGCAACAGTAGCAAATCATCAGCAAGGGCGGATAGTCGAGGAAACCAGAAATCTTCCAAGCGATTCTCCATGTTTTCTATCAAGTCTATTACTTCTCAATCAAAAAGTTCCATGTCAAGGTCTACCTCTGATCCAACAGTGACTCTAGATGAGGCTCAAGATCTTCCTCAGGCTTCTTCTATTGCTCCTATTCCCAACATTCCTGCGAATAATTCTGTTGAGCCAGATAAAACTCACAAGCTTGCTACTGAGGAGTTGACTACTCCTGGCTCGCCTACGCCTGCATCTTACCGTGTTATGACACAGGAAGCCTTTAGAAACCGCCGCAATGTCTTCTCTGTGCAGTTCGGTCGTTCTGATAGCAGCAAAGCGCTCCTTTCAGCTCAAATAGCTCAGGCAGCGTATGCCCAGGAGCCTGTTGAGGAGCCTGTCGAGAAGCCTGTCGAGGAGCCTGTCGAGGAGCCTGTCCAAGAGTCAACTGAAGAAGAGGACATCCATAAAAATGTCGATAATAATCAGAGCGAGGCTCAAGAAATTGAGAAGTCAGATATTGTTGACTTTAAGCCTGAAGAACCTATTGAACCCATCAACGTACAAATGGACAAGTCAGAGGCTCCCCCAGCAATTCTTGAACCTTCTTCAAGAAAAAGCTGGATTTCGCGTCGTTCTTCTAGTGTTTCTAAGGCGAACCTGAGTGTTGTTGTTCCTAAAGAAGCTCCAGTTGAGAGTCGAATAATTTCCTTAGCTCAGTATACTGATTGCACTAATAGTGCAGTTGGACAATTGACCGGTGCACTTACACCCATTCTTGAGGATGATGGTGATTTGCCTCCACCTGTTGCTATTGTGGCCGATAACTTTGATTCTCCTCGATTGCGTTCTGCTACTAACTCAGCGTCTTCTTCGCGTTCTGGATCTCCTGCGTCTTCACGACCACAGTCACCTCGTGGCTCTCCACGATTGTCACGCAGTGCTTTGGAATCCAAGAACTCTGGAATACCTACTAGTGGCATGGCCGTTGTGTTCCGCACCTCTGCTCACGTATCACAGTGGAGGGACGGCACTTGGAAGAAGGTTGGCGAACGAGAGTTTTTGATTGATGTTTTGCTTGGAACAGGTTGCGGTTCTATTGAGCTTTGGCCAATTAGCAAGCCTCAGCCTTTGGTTGTGTTTGATGTCAATGCTGAGACTGTTGTTAAGCGATCTAATGCTGTTGATGTTACATTGAAGGTTTCCTCAAAAGAGTTTGGATGGGATACAATTCTTTTGCGAACGAAGAATGCGGATTCTGAACAGTTGGTTGCTGCTGTCCAATCTCTCAAGACCTCGTTGAGCACTGGCGAAGGCTCTAGTTTGACTAGTAGCCCCGTCAGATCAGAGTTCAATACGGGCAACGACTCTCCTTTGGGTACTCCTACCTACGAGATGCCTCAGGCGACTGTGGAATATATTTCGTCTACATCTCTTTCTTCAGTGTCTACGGGTAATAGCACCGGACTCTTGAGTAATGCAAGTTCAGCTTCGTCGGTATCTGATTCATCAATTCTATCGAAGCCAGCTTCACCCATCGCGTCTTTGGCTAAATCGCAGCCTTCATACTTTCCTCTTACGACGAATGTCAAATGTCGATTACTGACACGTTCAATGGGTGAGCAGTGGAAGATCGTTGGACCCTGTCTGTTGTCTATCGATCTTGTCATTTCGCGACCTCCTATGAGCCAGATCCAGACCTCGACTGTGCCTTCGTCACCTATCGGTAGCCCTACCTACAGCCCGAGTCGACGCATCATTTTGCGAAATGCGAAAACCCAGGCTGTTGTTATAGAACAGACATTGACATCTTCCGAGTTTGAGCAAAATGGCAAGGTTGGAATCATATTCCACACTCTCAAGGCGCAAAGCGAGTTTCCTGCTGCCACGACGAAGGAGGAATTTGGACGACACGAAGTTTACATGATGCAATTCAAGGCTGAGAAGCATGCGCATATGATCAGCTGCATGGTTGGAAAAAATTAAGAAGAGAACGGACATTTGTATTATTATTTAATGGTGGAGTTAGTGGGAGGCGGTTGGACGCTCGTGTGTTTTAGTAAAGGAATTAGGTATACTCATCAGCCTCTTTTTGAGTTGTAATACCTTTTAATTTTTATTTGTTATTGAATAATATTTGCATTCATCAATGAGTATGTACAATTTTTTTGTGTCTCAAAAGAGCAGCAGAGCAGCAGAGCCGAGCTGTCGACGAAGGTCAGCATGCTCGACGTCGTGCGTGTCGTCAACCTCACCCCACTCACGTGTCTGATGAGTGACTTCAAGATTGATAAGGTTCGAAAGCTTGTCTGCAAGCGTCTGGTCAAAGGCGAGTGGCTCGTGGTGGTCGGGGACGACGGTCGGAATGGCAGCCAGAGTGGCTTCTTGTTCTGACGACAGATCTGATCCAGACAAACGTAGTCTCTTGCTGATGCGCTGGTGTTCAACTAGCCACATGGAGCAAATAAAAGACTTTGAGACGAGCACTGCGCGCTCAAACGCGGCGACCTCCCAGGCGTCAAGCTCCGAAATCCACTGTAGCGCAGCTTGTGAAACTTCAGGGCCCTGTCGGTTGCCAATGAAACCTAGGTTGTGGTCGGCCCAGGAGATGGTGAGTTTAGTGCCTGCAGGCGCGTATTGGGCTAAGTGCTCTTCTGCCCACGCGATGATAGGGCGGTAGAGCTTTTCCTGATCCGCGCGCAGCTGTCCACCATGTTCATCGTCAGGAGCGAAGATGAGAATGGTGTCAGTATCAAGGTAGGGTTTGGTAGTGACAGCCACTTGGGTGCGGACCTCTGCAGTCTTGACCTGGGCAACCGCGTCGGCCGAGGAGATCTTTTGGTCGGCCAAATGCGATACGTCGGGCTTAAACTTCTCGTCGTCAATGGAGACATCGATAGCGCGGGCAGTGAGTGAGGTCAGTGGTACAAGATGTGGTTTCAGGCCCTGCAAACTCGGTAGGACATTCCATTCTTGGGCAATCAAATGTGCCAGCAGCTCTTTGTCAGCAGGAAGAACTACCGGGTTTTCAAGCTGCGTGCGCAAAGGTGCATTGAGAAGTCTCACGACGAATCCGGCGTCTAGATCAAAGTCAGTCATCACACGCTCAACCACGCATCAAACTCACCGCCAATCGGGGCAACATTCGCCGACTTGAAGTACTTAGTGGCTCCCGACAATCCCTCTGGTCGCGCAGGCGCTGGGAACTGCGCTGCCTCGTCCAGCCGCTCAAACAGAGCACTGAGCTGAAGCCCAGACGAAGGTTTGTCCGACAGGAATCGAGTGCCTTTTACCGAGACTGAGCGAATGGCAGAGCGCATCAGTCGATGCCTGGCTACCACAGTTACTTTGGTGCGGATCATTGAAGAAGATTTCAAGGTTTGAAGCGGCGCACTAAAGATATACAACTACAACACGACCAGTTATCGGATTTCTTTTTGAGTTTACAAACTATTCAGTAGTGTGACTAGAGATAAATTGTCTTTTCTTTCACAAAAAGAAATGATCTTGCCAGATGTGATATTAGTCGACGCTCGCGCTCCTCTCCTAAACAGCACTGTATCCACCCCTGCCTGATCCCAAAAATGTATCTGCAGCTCGCTTTCCGAAATCCCGCAATAGATATGGCAGGTCTCTAATTGTATCGGCGTGAGGAACAAGATCAAACCCAGTGTTTCCGTAGCGGTTGTAGTTTACCCACGAGCCACCAATGATGTAGGCAGACAAAAGGAGTACAAAAACAATGAAGAACCAAGTAAACCATCCCCAACCGCTGGAAGAGTTGGTACCCTTGTTGGGCTCGCTGCTGGGCTCCTTGTCAGAGCCACCGTCTTGTGGTGAATCGTTTGACGGTTCCTTACCAGCTCTACCCTCACAAGCATGCAATGTGAACCACTCCAGCTTAAGTTTTGATCCGTCCCAGTCCACAAAGCGCAAGCGGGCCTCGCTTGGATCGGTGCCCTTGAGAGAGGTGCAGACGAAATCAACTTCCGCACTCAAGTCACCTTTTTCACCCCAAACACCTCCATGGAGAGTAACTCTTAGACCTTCTCGACCCTTACCCTCATCGGAGCTCTCTTCTTTGAAGCGTACAAACGTAGGGTCGACGGCCCGACCCGCGAGGTCACCGGCTACAGGTATAACCTCAATTACCTCTGGTTCTCCTTCAGGAAGCTTAACTGTTTGAATTCCACATACTGTAGACGAGTTAGCAATGATTTCGCCCACGCTCGTGATGCCATTGGCGTAGCCGGTCTTGCGCTGACATCAGACTATACATACTCTGTGTTCCTGCCGGGCACTGAGCCTCTGAAGGTAAGTCGCTACTCTTCTGTAGAGGTGCGCACGGATCAAATGTCCAAGTTGTGTTTGATAGCGAAGGCGGTGTAGAGGCGATGACAGAGACGGAGTGTGGACCGGCCAATTGCTCAAAATTATAGCGAACCCCATCAACTTTGATATCGCAGCTCAATGCAGCATTTGCGGAAGATGCAAAGAGTGCCAACAGCGCTGTAAACGTCTTTGTAGCACTGTGATCTCGCCAGGGCATCGTGCGAGTAGGAAGGGGGCAAATCGAAGGAACAACGAAAGCATATCCGGGCGGTAAGCGATTACACTACAATTCTATAATAAAGACCCATTGTTTCTTTTGTTCTTTTTTTTTGTAACATTTATTTTTATTAGGAGATTCTAGTTATTGAATCTTTAGACACTTACTACATCCAGTCTATTGTAAAAGAAAGCTTTACGGCGATGTAGCAACTCATCTTTCAGTCATCAATTCATGTCTTCAATAATCGAGGTGGGTTTTGCCCATTTAAATCAAGCGGAAGTCTTCAAGCTCGCGCTTAAAGTTGATTTTGGCAATAGCTTGATGGCCCTTAGTCTCAAACATGCTAGTGTGATAGAGATTTTGAGCATAAAGCTCGTAAGCAGGCATATAACCATCGACAAACTTGATGACTTGTTCATCGGTCATACCGGATCCGCGCTGCTCGATAAGACTGTGCTCCTGTTGGATTCTCCACGGGTACACGTACTCGATATCTTTTGCCTCAAAGACGATAAGGGCGTCCAGACGTGACCATAGACGGTCCATATACTGAATGAGCTGGTTATTGATGTACTCAATGTCGTTTAATTGACACCGGCCCAAAACGGGGAAATCACTGGCGCCGTATTTCTCAGCCAAACCACCCTCCGAGTGAGATCCTCCATGCTTTAGAGTCTCGACAGCCTTGGTCCAAGTATTCTTGAGCTCGACGTGGTCGGGGATGGGAAGCATACCTACACACCATCCCTCAAAGAGAACGACCTCAACAGGGGAAGGAACTTCGACCCAATCCGCCACCGGAGCGCGATCACCGGCCCCGTTAAAGGCACTTTTGTCGTAGACGGGGATTTTTGTGTGCTGGGTCTGATCCGAAAGCTGATCAAAGACGTCCGCACCTAGCTCAACGTCATGAGTACCCGGAAGTCCGCGGTGTTGGACAAGAGGGTTCGTAGGATGCTCCTTGGCAAGTGTAACCTGGTTTCCATGAGTCAGATAGACATCATCCAGCGAAAACTCAGCAACCCGAAAAGTTTTCCCGGTGGCGGGGTTCGTCTGCTGGCGAAGCCATTCGGCTGTTTCCCTGGTCCAGGTAGACTTGCCAGACCCCTGCAATCCCGATATTCCGATTATGGCAGGACGACCTTTAGGTGCCTCGCCAAATTGTTTGATTGAATCGAGCACGAACTGCTGAAGTTTCTTTTCCACCGCTGCCATCGTATCGAAGTTTGATGACAAAAGAAAACACGCACCCCAACTTTTTAAATCGCACTCCAAAGAGGCTAAATAAGCTTTGTACCGCTATCAGAGTTATATTAAAAAAAAACAAGACTACGCGCGAGTACGAAACGCAATGATTATCCAAAAAACAGTTAATTGTACAATACAGTAGTTAAACAATCCGAGCACAAAAACGTCCTCCATCCAAACAACTTTTCACTTTCTTTTTCTTTTGAAAACCAAATCACAAATCCCAGGAATCATATTAAAAAAGGACAAGGCGTTTGGGCTTACTTGGAACCCGCCCGGTTATACTTGCCAATGACGACACAGTGGTCACGCTCAAAGGGCTCAAGGGTGAGCTGTTCCTGGGGCTTGATTCGCTCTTCTCGGAGTTTCTGAACCTCACGGGCAAAGACAGTCTCGGCGTCAACGGTTGAGTCGATACAGTTGGCCTTGATGGAGATGACAACTCCACCGCCGTCCTTGAGGAACTGGTGGGCGTTGAGTGCAATGATACGAGCCTGATCGGGCTGAGCGACATCGGCAAAGACGACATCGACCATTCCAACAAGCATTCGGTACTTTTGTGGGTGTCGGGCGTCTTCAATGATGGGTATGACATTGGGGCGCTTCTTCGCCATGGAGATCAACTCTCGACCGGGTCGGTGAGAAAATTCGACAGCGTAAACGATTCCCTCAGGTCCAACAACATCGGCAACGTGTGATACTGAGGTACCGGAAGCGGCACCAAGATAGAGGACCTTGGAACCGGGTTTGATGTAGAGCTCATCGACACCACCCAAGATGGCAGCAGCCAACTTAGATCGGAAGGGGTTCCAAACACGGTATTCAATCTTGGTAGCAGGTGTCTGGTCATCGACTGCAGGAATATCGACTGAAATACGCTTCTCGCCATACACACTTTCACCGGGAGTTAAGTTCTTGGTGACGAGCAAATCCTCCTTTCCTCGGGCAATAAAGACACCTAAACAAAATTAGAGACTGTTTTTCCAATACACCGTAGAGAGCTCAAAACATACCAGCATGTCGATGGGGTTCAATAACAACCTTGGCACCACCTCGAGCGCCTCCAGGACCTCCACGTCCTCCACGAGCACCTCCACGGGGAGCACCACGGCCACCTCGGGGAGCACCACCTCGGCCACCTCGGGGAGCACCACCGCGGCCACCTCTGAAACCGAAACCACCTCGACCACCGGGAGCACCTAAAGACACAGTTAGTCTTAAACTTCACCAAATCCAGCGGCGAAAAAGCCACTACCACAATAAAACCCACCTCCACGAGATCCACCACGTCCTCCACGGCCACCGCCACGGCCACCTCGACCAGAATTCGGAGTGAAAGCCATTTTTTCTTCTTTTCTGTGTTTCCGAGAAAAGTTTTTTTTTTCTTTTTCCATCCTAAAAAACTTTTTTTTGGCCTGGCAACGCAACGTAAATATATAATAAGTTACAGTAATATTAACTTATTATATATAAGTTAACGATCACCTGACATCACCTGACATTGGTGTGACTGCGTTTTAATTTGCAAACCCTCAGAATGCAGACCGACGCAACACCCACAAAACACACGCCGCCCCTTTTTTCCCCCATCACCAATACAACAACACCAATGGTCCGATACGCTGCCACGCCTGCGAATCCCTCCAAGAGCGCATCTGCTCGTGGCTCGTACCTCCGAGTCTCGTTCAAGAACACCCGTGAGACTGCTCAGGCCGTCTCGGGCTGGAACTTGAAGAAGGCCCTCGTCTACCTCGAAAACGTCAAGGACCACAAGCAGGCCATTCCCTTCCGACGCTTCGCTGGCTCCATCGGCCGCACTGCCCAGGGTAAGGAGTTTGGTGTCACCAAGGCCCGATGGCCCGTCAAGTCTGTCGAGTTCATTGAGGGCTTGCTCAAGAATGCTGAGGCCAACGCCGACGCCAAGGGACTCGATACCGAGACCCTTGTCATCAAGCACATCCAGGTCAACCAGGCCCCCAAGCAGCGCCGACGAACTTACCGTGCTCACGGTCGAATCAACCCTTACCAGTCGCACCCTTGCCACATTGAGGTCATCCTCACCGAGGCTGAGGAGGGCGTCCCCAAGGCTGAGGAGACCGCCGTCGCTCGATTGTCTTCGCGACAGAAGGCTCGTGCTTCGGCCCGAAAGGCCATTACTGCCTAAGCGTCTTGCGTTTATCTAAACGTTTGACAATAAAAGTTTAAAAATTTGGAGCATGGATCATCTCTTTGGGCAGTGGAAGTGTTTATGTGTGTACTCTAGAATGCAATAATATTGTGTCTACTTACTACTTCTTTACAACCTTGTCTCTCTTATAGGTCACTGCTGCTGATTGTGTACTTTTAAAAAAAAAATGATAATACACCCCGTCATGTCTGGAATATTTTGTTTTGTCCAACGTAGTGTATATACTTTTTATTATCTACAACATTCGATATCTCTTGATTCCGGCTTCTGATTCATGTTATAATTTACAATTGCTTTCCTTCCACTATCCCGCTGCTTGCCGGGACCCTCACAACAGGTACAGACTGCATGCCAATTAGATACCACAACATCGCAATCACCAACATGTGTAGACCACCGCAGTAGAGAGCAAACATATTGCGGGACACTCGGTTGCTAAGCACCACACGGCAAAACGAGTAGACGGTGCGGTCAAAGACACCCATTTGTGAAAGCGCTCGCTCGCTCTCACGCCATTTGAACTTCTCAAACGGCGACAACTGCATCTCGTAGTCCTCTCGGTAACTACTTACAACGCCACCTTTGGCGCGAGAAGATGTGAAGGCCGAAGTACCCGCCGCTGCTGCTGCCGGCTGGTAGTTGGTCAAGTATCGCGACTTTTGGTAGAGTGCCATGTTGTCCCGCTTCAAAGTCTCCACCTCAGTTCTCAGTGTGCTGTTAGATTGGCGCTCCTTGCGAATTTCATTCTCAAGTTCCATGTTGCGCGTGCGAAATCGGTCACGCTGGTGGGTCACCACTTGTAATAGAGGCTCATTATTACCACCGTTTCCACTGCCAATAAGAGACCCAACGGTCGAGACGGCAGTCGACGGGTGATCCTGTCCACGTCGGCTCGCTTCCAACCCTCCAATAATCGACGACGTGGGCGAAACCTTGCCAACTAGAGGTCGCCCCCATTTGGACACCACCGACATTGCTCGGCCAGGCCCCCCTGCAACACTTCCAGCAATACTAAAACCAGCAGAGTCAAGACGATCCAAGTCCTCCTCAATCTGCTTGTTGACCTTCACCGCCTCTTGCAATTCACCTTCCTTGTCTGCCAACTGTTCTTGTAAGTCGACCAGTTGCTTGCTGGTCTGAGCACTCTCCACCCTTAGTTTACTCAAACTGTCTGTCAGCTTTTTGTTTTGCAAATAGAGTAGACTTTCAAGTGAACCCGAGTCGGCTTGTTTGTCGGCCTTGTCAACCTCATCGTTACTGGTGTTATCATCTTCGTAGTCAAGACTGGAAAACTCTAAAGACTTGAGAATGTTGAGCTCCCGTTTGACTTCGTCGTAGTCGCTGATATGTGCAGCCTTCTCTCGCAAGCTCTTAACCTCCTCGCTCTTGCGATTTAAATCGCGTTCAAGAACCTTGACTTTGGTGTGTAGTTGAGAGTCTAGTGCCATCTTTTCGCTATTAGCTTTGGATAGTTGGCGGGATATAGACTCAATCTTCAATTGATATTCATTGGCCTCTTCCGTTAACTCCTTTACTCGTTCTTCGCTCTTGTCGGAGCTCTTCAATGTAGATGAAGTGCCTTCCATTTCAATCTGAGCTCTCAACTCTTGGTTGCGCGACTCTAGCTCGGCAATACGCATGTTTTGGCGCTCCAAATCATTATTGAGTAGCTCAACTTCAGCAGCAGCACGGGTACTGAGATCAACAACGTCGCCAGACATAGTTTGCGCATCAGAAACCTGTTGTGAAGTCTTCAGCTCTCTAATAGTGTCACGGTTCTCCTTGATGATTCCATTAAGCATATCCTCCTGTGCCTTCCACTGTCGCTCTTTCTCGTCAACTAGCGCCTGGAACTCTTTCTCCTTAGCTGCCACACGGATCTCTGCCTCTTGAGTGACTCTTCGCTCGGCGTGGTTCAGTCTGATCTTTATGTCGTTATAGTCCGCAAACTTGGCAACTTGTGCCTTGAGATGTGCGTTCTCTTCATTAAGACGAGAAATCTCAGAAGATGATACAAATGACTCTACCGATGTTTCCAGTAATGGGTAGGGATCTGGTGCCTCCGCAATCACTTTGTAAACGTTCATGAAATATCCCTCAACAGTCTTGCATCTTTTCGTAATACTGTCAATCTCACCCTGGTACGCTATCCGGTTTAGTATGTATCTCAATAATTGAAGCCTCCAACATACCTTTCAAGAGACCTTTGATAGCTTCAAGCTTCTCGTCATCGTTAAGCTTTCGAAACTCCTTTGTCTTAGTGGCCAGCTCTTTTCGGCTCAGTAACGACGTCTTTTGCGTTTCTACAACCTCCAAGCCTTGCTCATCAAGCTCTTGTTGCAAATTGGTCAGGCCAATCTCGTACCAGACCTGTAGAGCGCGCTCAAACGGTGACTTGCCGTTCTCATCAACAGCGTCCGATTCGGTGTTGCCAGACTTGGCCGCATGTTTACCTGTCTCCTCTGCTGAAAAATCACGAGTATCTGTTGTTTTCTTTAATGAGTTTCCACTCGAACTGGCCTCTAAAGTTGTCGGCTGAGGTGTAGTGGCCTCCGCACTACTGTCCGCTAATGATGGTGGCTCAATAGCTGCAGTGCCATCAACTGAAGCAGATTTACCATCAGTGGATTGCATACTTTCATCAGTATGCCTCTCCAGCTTAGGGCTTTCGCTCATTCTGTGAATTTGAATCGTAGTTGAGCTTCAAGGTGCGCTGCCTCCCAAACTGCAACAACAAACTCACAGCTCACAGTTACAGTACAAATTACCCACAAATCGTTATCATATTCTTACATTATTGTGTCCTTAAACCCCTATGTCATACACAAAGCAATGCTATTTGTTTTCTTCCACGCTCTCATCCGATTCACTCACAAACAGAGCTCTATTTAAGGTCCTCCTCGACTTTAAACACACACATCCTCCGCTCCGACAAAATACATAAATCTAATGCAAAAAAAAAATTCACATATCCTTCACTAACTGCTAAAGTAGGTGTCATTAATGAACTTTGCAGCATTAGGGGGTAGCTTATTCATTACCACAGAATCCCAATCGGGAATCATTCCCTTGTAACCATGAAGCACGTTGCTGAAAGCACTCTTGAGCTCGTCATCACAGTCAGTGTAGAGTCCAATAGCAAGCACGAACTGGACTAAAAGAGTCTTCAAGCCTGTTGGGTTCTTAACAACGATGTGGCACATACCCTTGAACGAAGTAGATTTCTCACTCGTGTCCCTTATATGCGACATGTATTTGCACCAACCACCAATAAACTGTTCCAAGTGGGGCGATAAAACATCTGCAAAATACAATCCCAGTCGTCCAATGGTAATGTAGACATTCTCCAGAATCGTATGCAGCACTTGCTTATTAAAGATTGCAAAAAGACGCTCCAAAACAGGGTTTACGTATGGCTCAAAGTCCCGACCAGTCTTCAAGCAAATTTCACCTGTGGCCCAAATAGCATTGTTGCAAACAGCTAAGCTCTCAGGGTCTGAAATATCCATCTCTGGAATAATGTGTGTCATAAGTGTAGGCACAAAAGGTGAAACGCTATCAAAAGCATTGATACTCAAATCACCTAATAACGCATATGCAGACTGTCTAACATCAACCACTGGATCCTCCAAACACGGAACCAACATTGACATCAAAGGAGGGTCGGCAGTGCTAACTAATTCAGGGGCAAGCGGTCCTAGTCCCTGAACTAACCCATCCAATAGATCCAAAGAAGTAATCCTGAAGTCCTTATCGGGTGGATCAAGATAGTCATGCTCACCGGCATTGTTGAACTTTTGCTCCTCGATAAGATTAGAATGAAGAATCTTTACTGCACGCTGGAAAACAGGCATGGCAAAAGGAGCAAAAGCTTCCCCAAGAGAGGCAGTCACGGTGGAAAGGCACTCAAGCAACGGGAAAAGATCTCGGCTATCATCACTTATTTTTCCCCACTTGAAGATCAAAGGTGGAAGCAATAAATCGATGTACTCCTTCTTGGAGGCAAGACTGGATCCCATTCTATCGACAAACGTTTGAACTGCATCATACAAAATGATTAAATTCTTGTGCTGATACTTGTCGAAACATATTCCAAGGCACTGCAGGATTGGTTCAATGTAGGGCTCCAGCAAATCTCCAGCAGGTTCAACCAAAGTTGCAAACGCGCTGCATCCAGATTCCTGAACTTTTTTATTCTTGTCTAAGCAACAGTCCAAGATACTTCGTAAAACGGGAGCAAAGTAAAGTTGGTCTTGGCCGTTGGTGGCGTTATAGCAGATCCAAGTCGCATAGCGGCCCAGAGACCAGCATGCGATTTGGCGAACAGGAGGTTCGGGATCTTTGAGAGTCTTGGTGAGATAAGGAATGATCTCGGGAAGTTGAGGGCTAATGGCATCCATGCAACCTTCTGATATGGCGCCAATCGCAAGAATCGCAGATTCGCGAGTAGGCCATTCAGAGGATGTAATTTTATCTTTAAGATAAGGCATAATATTCTCAAGAACAATCTCCGGATATTTGGTGGCAAAGACGTCCAGCGTAGCGGCAGCGCATTTACGAAGATTCCAGTCCCCAAGTCCCAGCTCATCGAATTCATCCTCATCTTCATCCTCAGAGTCCTCATCTTCACCTGCAGAGAAGCGATCTCCATCTTCACCGCCGCCGGAAAAGTGGTCAGGACGCTTAGCATCGCGGTTTTTGGCAATGATTGGTTTGATGTCTTCTTCTCGATCAGCAACATCTTCGTCATCCTCATTGAGCTGAGTCAAAACAAAAACATCAGTTTCAGAATAGATCATCTTGGAAACCAAAACAGGAAGAATTTTAGAAAGATGAAGCTCGATATGCAGCTCTTCGATTCCAGGTGTTTCGGCAATGTTTAAGAAAAACTCACAAGCTTCAAGCGCAACAAACTCATCCTCGTCTTGAATTGAGTGACAGCAATAATCAATTACACCAGCGAGATGAGGATAGATTTTGTGCGGTTGGGCGGTAAAGATCATGGTAAAAGCCAAGCAAACTTGTCTCCTAGTATCAGCATCCGAATCGGAAGCTAGCTTAAACAAAATCAACAAAAAGTCGTCAATGTATTGTAAAACAGCAACAGATGAAAGAGGAAGGAACTGATTGATACAAGATACGGCCTGGCTGCGAACACGGGAGTGCTGACCATTCGCTGCAAGTTGGAGAAACTTGGGCATCAAAAAGTTAATTGGTCGTTCTCCACCATAGTCTTCATCGAGTTGGGCAGCAATATCTTCACAAATTTTAGCAAGAGCACTGATGGCACCTTCCTGAATGTATTGATTGGGATCGTCGGTCATTGTCAGTAAATTCGAAAGTACCGTCGGCCAGCTCATCAAGCCACCTTCCGCAACCAAAGTTGTCACAATGTTTCCTGCAACATTTCTGATTGAATGTTCTTGATCCTTGATGCCATTGATGACAATAGCCCTAGTGTAGTCGAGCACAGAAGCCTCAATTCTGGGATAGTTGAGTTTAATGTAGTTTTTTAGCGAAACACCGGCAGCTGCTCTGGCATTTGAAGGGAAATTTTCATTCTGAGGATTAACCAGAATGTAAGCAGTGTATTTTGCAATATCAGGGCGAGAATTAGCCGATTCTAGCGTCTGGACCAAAGTTAGTCTTTGGGGTCTTTAAAATAAAACCAAAGAGAAGACCCTCGAATATTCAGCCCGTCCATTCGAGCTCTGCATCTTCAGTGAAAAATACACTCACCCGCTCAGCATTATTTCTCAAAGAGGCATCGGCAGAAAGCGAATGTGCAAAGACCTGAGCAAGTTCCGTAACCAGGCCCTGATCTGGCGTCCAGTCACTCATCGCAACACTCGTATGCCCCAAAACCAAGCACACCAAAGAAAAACCAGCGAGATGCGTGAAAGATTAAATCCCAGAAGCTTTCAGCCTCAAATTTCACCTCAGAAAAAAAAAAAAAAAGAGGGAAAACAACTGCGCGTGGGGCTGTTGCTACTGAAATTATAACTTACTCAGAATCTTTACTTAATTTGAATAGCCATTCATTAACTACACAAAACAAAAATCTTCACTGTTATACACTCGCCCTTTCCAATGTCTCATACAAACCGTAAAACCCAATTAAGCCAACAAATCCGCTAGAAAAAGTAAAACAAACGCTAAAAGTACATCATTAAGTTATTTAATTAGCCCCCTGTCTCCGCTGCCAGTCAAGTAATATATTGTCTAGCTGAGATCCAAGCTCGTCTAAATGTAAACTGACATCCTCCAGGTCGTGATCATAGCTCGGCCTCTTCGTTTCAGTCACCTCGGCCTCACCAGTAGGAAGTTCTGAAGGAAGCCTAGCAGAATTTGCAAAGTAGTTGATATATAAAATATTCGATTTTCGGTAGGTCCTCTTGGTATTTGTGCTGACTCCGCCAACATAAGTCTCTCTCTTCTCTTTGTTGTATTCCAAGTTAGGCTCGCTTAAAACAACGCCAAGAGTGCTTGAAATACCAGCACCTAAGCCCAATGACTCAGTCGCAGGGTCATCTTCTGATTCTGCAAATGTCTCTACATTGTCGTCAGAAACAAGTGAAGGGGTAGTACTAGTCTGGGGCGCTTCTACTAGTCTCGCCTTGGCAACCGGTGCGTACGAAGACGAAGAAGACGAAGCGGAAGTAACAGAGCTGGGCGCATCAATATCCTTTGACATGCTAGTATTCAATGGAGCTAATGACGCGATAGAAGACACATTGCTCAAGGAGGAAGAATCATCAGTTACGCGAGTGCTATCAATAGAAGCAATCGCCTCCTCAGCGTTACGTGACGTAATCTCTTTGGATGTCTGCTCGCTAGAGGCATCTATTGTAGAGTAGCTTGCACGTATTGTATCCTCGGAATCATCTCGCTGCAAAGTTGGTTCTTCTGGTTTACCAGCATCTTCTTGTACCTTTTGCTGAATAGAGCTCAAACAAGCATTTTCATTTTCTGATGACCGGTTATGTTCTTCGACAGCGACCTCATCTTTCCTGTTGACAGCCGCAGCTGTTGTTTTGTCGTCCTCAGTGAAGCTAGATTGCGTTTCGGCAAACGGCGATGATTTTATTTGAGGACTCGATTCTGGCACTGAGCTTACCAGCTTTGATGGAATAATAGTTTCCGATTTGGAATCCTCGTTAAAGTAAAATCGTCGAATTTCTGGTCGCTTTTCTTCCTCGATCTGATTTTTCTGTGGCTGTTCCGTCTCCGGTAGATCAAACTCAAAGGGAGAACAATTAGGTAGTGGAAGATCATTGAAACCTTGAGTTTGAGAAGGGGGGGTTGAGTAAGGATCTCGACCAGACTGCTTTGAAGCTTCATTAAATGCAGCAGGCATTTGAGGGGTATCCCATACTTCTGCCTCCTCTTGGCTATCTTTTGTTACACCACCTTGATCAAAAAACTTGTACGCATTCAAGCCAGGCGTGTCTGTAGTTCTATGCTGAGAAGAATCCGAAGCCTGTCGAATCGCATTTGAATCATCCACGCTCACCATAGAGGATAACTGCCTAGATCCAGTAGAAGGCATGAGCTGGGGTATATTTGAAAAGTTACTGTAGAGAACATTAGGCGAATTAATGTTCGAGGGACTATTGAGCATAGCGGGACTGGCTGCAGCAAATTTGGGCTCATCTTCCTGATCACCTAGTAAGCTCTGAGAGAAGTCCTTCTTGTTGTTCTTCTTTTTGAAAATGTTTTTAAATTTGAATTTTGTTTTAGATCGAGTGGAATCGTCCACACTGTCAGAACTTCGGTGGCTTGATGTTGATATTGAAGACCCACTGATTTTTCTACCATGAACAGTTTTAGTACCAGCTTCTTCCATGCTTGATATCGAGTTGGACATAGAACTCAGCCCGCTATATCTTGACTTTTTCGGTTTAATCGAGACCTCGTCGCCTTTAACTATATTATCGGGTGATCTCTGAGTCGAAGTTTTTTCATCAGGAGTATTATCATTCGTCGCAATGGTTAGTTGAGGTCGAGAGGATAATTCAGGGGTCAGAATCATGCTCTTCTTGGGGGAAGTTTTCAAGGGTTCAGTCGCAATTAAAGCAGCATCCATCTTGCTAGGTGAGCCGTTGGCATCATAAAAGTCATCATCACTGGTGGATGGAGAGATTTCAAAAGAGCCACTACCACTCGTTTTGCTTTCTGTGGTTTGCTCTTGTTCGTCGTCCGTATCCTTTTCAATAGCCCTCTCCAGCTCAGGTGAAGACAGGTCGTCGAGATGTCGAAATTCGTCGTCTGTAAGCTCATATTCAGATGCCGAGAAGAACGTTGGGCTGCTGAATCCGACAGATTTAACTAGCGCCTTTGCTCGTTTACGACGCTTGGTTCCAAACGTGCTCTCAGCCCCGTGATCTTCATCATTATCAGAGTCAGCATGAATAAGCTAGCTGGGTAAGTTGAATGTTCAGTTGATTGTGTATTTCACTCACAGTCCCGTTTTTATGTTTGTTGCGCCTTGCTAACCGTTCGATTGGAGTTTCGATATCTTCGGCTGGAACATATCCTATTTCAGTTAGCCTTTATTCAATTCATAATTTCAAAAAAAAAAGCATACCAACTGTTGAATCCTTCACATGACGGACCAGCCACCAATACGAATTTGAATCATTCAGTAGAACCATTTCATCACCTTTAGTAGCATCCGTCTGGCCATCTACAGTAGCATGAAATGATCTCAAGCAGTAAACAAGATTGTCGTCAATTTCTAAGCTTGGTTAATCAGGAAGCAATAATGGAACTTTTGCTCATACCTCCATTAATGGATGGACTGGACGACATCTCAGAGGTTAAATCGCCAAACGGCTCTGGGTCATCGTCTGAATTGTAACTATCTTCATCTTCATGGTCGTCAAAGTCTTCGATATCAGGGGACTGTTCGCGAATAGACCTATCAAAATTTAAGGCAGCAGGAACCGCTGCATCATCGGAGCTGGAGCGGAAAAGGCGTGGTTTAATGTCTTCAAAGTGATTTTCAAATTGTCGCAATCTGCCAAACGGAGCTGATCTATAGAGTGTTAATCAACCAGCCAACTGCAGCCTTGATTAATTAGTGCTTACTTCTGAAATGAGATGGGACTCGACTTAAAGCCCGACTCGGAGCTTGATTCGGAGCCTGGTTTGGAGCTTGACAAGCTACTTCCGTCTAGCTCCTGTGGTGTCGGCCTGTGAAAATACTCTGAATTCCGAGGCATCACAGAGATTTAAGCAAGGACAAAGAAGCCTAAGGAAGGATTCGGCAGTTGTAGAAAAAAATTAATAAAACGAGTCAAATAGTAGTTGAGGCTTCTCAGCTTGCGAATCCAAAGTAATGCAAAAGCAATGTTGAAGGGGGAAGGCCATCATGCTCAAGTTCAGCCAGGGGGGGCTGATTTATTTTAGGAGTTACCCGGATTCATGCAAGTTCCTGCTTTGTCTGTTCAGACTCACTTGTAGTTATTCTCGGTAATTCGTTTAAATTTTATATATTGATTAAATTAAATTTGGTTTATATTATTGATTTTATTGTGGGAGAGAGATTAAGGGTCGGAAAGAGCGAGCTCTCAAACCATGGCATCGACCGACTTTCAGCAAGTTTAGCAAACAAGTCAAAACAGCGCTTTTTCGGAAGAAAAAGAAAAAGTAATTAATTCAAAGCCGCAGTCGAGCAGTTGAAACCAAACCCCCCCTGACTGTCACTCTCATCAGAGCTGTCATCACTGCGGCGACGCCGAAGTTACTATAGAAGGATCTAACCAGAATTCTACAAAACAGAACAAACATATTTGTGGAGCACTTTTGTCGATATTTTTCGTAGGTTTGGCTACTTTCTTTGCTCTGTTTCTTTTTTGACAGTGTTTTTTGTTGAATCGCAGACGCGTTTTAATTTAACCCGTTTTAGACGAAGCTCGATACGCGTTAACCGGGTAACTTTTTGATTGAAGAGAGGCCGGGGTTGCTCGCAGTTGAAAGTTTTTGTTTTTTTTGGTGTTTTGATTTGAAGTTTTTTAGTTTGGTGGGTAATTAGAGTTTTGATTTGAAGTAGGAGAGGAACGTGGTTAAAGAGTTGATTCACGAAGTCCCCAGTTTGACTTAACCTGGGCTGCTGTATTCAGCTACAATATTTCCTCGCACTACCCTATTCATCCAATATTTCTCCTTCGGTATGATTAAACTTTCGTTCTTTTGTTTCTGTCGGAAAATATGATATTTATCCTTTCGACAGAAGCCGTTGGTTGGCATGCCAACGGTGAACCATGCGAGTCATCTCCGCAAAAGCTGGCAGATCTCGACTTTGAGTGTTTTCTTTCACGCCTGACCACTTTAATTTGTTATTTCTAAGGCTCTGATGGACGGATTTGCAAGTCGTCCATCTTCTTCTCAATTTGGCCGCCGACCCTCTCAGGGCCGTATGCAGGAAAGTGTCCCTGACAGTGGGGCCACCCTGAACTCAAGCAGCCCGCACGGATCATTTTCAAACACAGAGCAAACTTTGGGCTCTCAGAAATATACCACCCCCGCACTAGAGCGGTGGTTACCTACCTCTTCTGCCGAACATGACCGGACAATTGCATCGATACTAAATATCACTAATTCCCCGCCTTTTGCTGCCAACAATATGTCAAATCAGCCATCAGTGAAATCTGGAGATTCTTTTACTTCATCTCCGGATGTCTCGTCAGATCTTCATATTTCTTCGGTTGCCTCCTTGCTCTCTAACGCCCCCACACGGACCTCTCGACCAGCTCTAACTATGGATATTACTAGCCGTAAACCCATTAAGGTACCGGAATTAGTTGACAGTCAATCGTCATCTTACTCCTTCTCGGACCGTTCTCAGCAACTTGGAATAGCCGGCAGTGTGTCGGCTTTACCCGAGGACTCGCAAGGACCAAGTTCGCCTCTAGAATCGGCTATATATTCACATACACGTGCTAGAACAATTCGGTCTGCATCTATGGGCCGGCCATTGTCACGGCATCAGTCTCATCTGTCAGCGGATGGTGGTATCCTAGCCCGAATTCCCAGTACTTCACGTCGAAGAAGCGGCTCACTTCAACCAGTTGATGCGTCCTCCTATGAAGGTCTGCCTTCCAGTCCTGCTTCTCGATTTCTCAGTATGTTCGCGTCGGCTACGGCACCTTCGTCCAAGCCTGACGATGAAGGCCAGGAAGTCGGTGATTACATTCTAGGTCACATAATTGGCTACGGATCATCTGCTGAAGTACGTGAAGCTCGTACCTTTAAAAACGGGCATGAGGCTGTTTACGCTGTCAAGATTGTAAAGCGCAAGAACTTTGATGCTGATGTGGGGAATGATACCGACACCGACAGGTATCAATTAGACTTGGAACACGAAATTTCTCTCTGGAAGTGTCTTGACTGTCAATATATTTTACCTTTACTTAATGTTATCGACCAGACCAATGTGACGTTTTGCTTTATGCCGCTTGTGGAGGGCGGAAGTCTTTTTAATATGGTAAAGAACTCCTCGGGCCAGGGCCTCGAGCCACGTCTCGTCTGTCGGTATCTTCGACAGCTTGGCGAGGGCCTAAGCTACCTTCACAACGTCGTCGGGGTTGTCCATCGTGATGTCAAGCTGGAAAATTGCCTGGTGGATTCAAAAAGAGAATGGCTATATTTGTGTGACTTTGGTATGTCTGATTTTGTAGACGATGGCTTTGAAGGCCGAAACGGCTATCCATGGAACTCTGTGTCCAACTCGAGTCCGACTACACCGATTTCAAACCTCTCTTCGCAATTGGCTGGTCTATCAGCTTTGACTCCTATGAATTCTGCAAGTGAGGCAAGTCCTCGAATAAACAGACCATCGAGCAATATCTCGCTGAACTCTTCGAGGAGCACAACGAGTGTTGCAAACTTTATACTCGGTTCACTCCCGTACGCCGCACCAGAAATATTAAGCGACAGCCCAAATTCTCAACAAAGCGTAAAGAACATATCTTCGAACTTGGATATTTCGACGGAGGATTTGCTTCTACAGGTCTCGCTGCTATTTGCTGTTGATGTATGGGCATATGGAGTTGTTTTGTATGCGCTTGTAACTGGTTCACTACCCTTCTCACACTCCTTTGCCCCTAAGCTTCGAAAGCAGATCTGCGAAGGTGCATGGGACCATGGTTCATTGGAAGAGCGGCTTGGATGCAGCGACTGGGATGGCTACCTTGCTAGATCGGAAGAAGCGGGTAAGCGGGAGTTACGGCTGTCGACGCCCACGCCGACCGGCGATAAAAATATTTTGGAACACTCCCGGGGAAGTCCAATTTATTCTATTGCACTAGGGTGCTTGGAAAGGTGCAGACCAAGCCGTTGGACGATTCAAAGGGTCTGCGACGCGCTGGACGCGTGCGACCCGTGTGACCAAATAGAGCCGCTCGCGCACATGACTATGAATTAAAGATTTAATTTTGCAAAGCTTTTATGATTTATGATATCTCGCCGTCTATATATCTTTTTTAATGTTTTGAAGGAAGAGAGAGGGCCATTGCAGAGTGTGGGTGTAAATGGTTGTCGGTTGTATAAGAAACAAAAAATAAATATCCATCATTATAGCTAAGATATCACGTACAATATTTATTTACCGAAGAATGAACCATTCTTGGATGATTCAGAGTTCCGTTTGCTCGACAGAAGAAGACTCGGTCGGGACGGTTGGAGCTTGAGCTGGAGCAGGCTCGCTCTCGGGCTCAACAGATTTTTCTTCAGGCTCATCCTTTTCGTTGTTGGCACCATTCAGTCTGTTTTTAGCCAAAATGTTGTTATAGGTGCCGAGCAAGAATCCTACAAAGCTGAAGTACGGTGTCCAAGCGTACTCCGGAACAAACTTCTGAGCAATTCCGAGTGAAACAGGTGCTAGTGTCAAAGAAACTCGAAGAACTGGTAGAATGCTAGTCTTGACGGCGTTGAGAACCTTGGAAACAGAATTGGCACCGGCGATGACCGACATGGACGCCAGGAAAGCGGTGTTCACAACGGGGATGAACAATGCCAGGTGAACGATAAGCTGAAGAAAACTTCGGCCACGACCTCGAAACAAAGTGGTCAAGCGGTCGACGATGATGCGCTCAATCGCAAGGCAAAAGTGCGAGGTCGGTGCAGAGATGAAGAAGCCATAAACTGCCATTTTCCAAACGCGATGGGTGAGCCATTGGCCCTTCTTACCTGAGGTAGACCTAGTGGCAATGATCTCTTGAAGAGCAGATAGGAAAGCAGATGTGAAAGCCTTGGTTCTATCAAATCATCTGTGTTAGCTCAAAGTATCGAACCGCTCCCCACAACACCTCGATGCACGTACCGAAGAGGGCTGCTCTGTAACTGCTTCGTGTAGTTTGCTCCCAGGCTCGAAATCACAGCCATTGCGTTTCTTTGTTAACAGTCAAGGAGTATCGCTGTCGCATGAAGTCGCCATCGGTCTCCTGCAAAACTCTACGCCAACCGCCAAAGGCCGAGATTTTTAACAACGCTTTTTGACTCATGGTTACTTATTCTTTTATAGTGAATCAAATAAAATTAGAACAGGATACAATTAATGCTCTTCGTACACGGGTCGGTAAATAGCATCCGACATCAATATCACCTTTTTAATCTCTGCAACATCGTGCACGCGAACCGCATCCGCGCCCTTGGCTACCGACGCCGAAACAACTGCAGCAGTACCCCATGTGCGATCGCTCGGTTTTGTCTCAGCAGTAATTGTGCCTATAAACTTCTTACGACTGGCCGCAATCAACCATGGAAACCCAAGGAGCCGTGGCCGCGACATCAATCGGTCGAGATGCCTTATTAGCTCAACATTATGCTGAGCGGTCTTTGCAAATCCCAGACCTGGATCAAGAATAATATTGTACCTTCTAATTCCTGCTGCAAGAGCGGCATCCAGCCTTTCCTCCAGCTCCTGGCCAACTTCCTCGACAACGTCTTTGTACTGGCAAAGCGTAGACATAGTCTGTGGAGTTCCGCGCATATGCATGAGAATTATGGGCGCATTGGCCTTCTTCACGACAGCAAACATATTGGAGTCAAGCCGGCCGCCTGATATATCATTAATGATGTCTGCGCCAGCAGTCAGTGCTGCCTCTGCAACAGTGCTGTCGTAGGTGTCAACTGAAATAGGCACATCAAGTTCAGCTTTGCGAATAGCTTCAATTATCGGCACAACCCTTTGAATCTCTTCCTCGGGTGAAACTAGACTACTACCGGGCCGTGTCGATTGTCCACCAATGTCAATAATGTCGGCACCATCGGCAATCATAGCTCGTGCTCTGGTCACAGCAGCACCTTCAGAATTGTATAGCCCTCCATCTGAAAATGAGTCCGGAGTGACATTTAAAATACCCATGATTTGAGTCTTTCGGCGATCAAACAAGAGCGGTGGAGCAGATTCTCGAATAAGGGATACAATTCTATGCATGGTTTGAGGTCCAAGTCGCTCAAGATGTGTAGCTATTGTTAGGGCAGTAAGTGGATGGAGCTTATTAGGTGATATATCTGCAAGTGGGCGTAAGACGAATTCGCGATCGAGCAGACCGGCATGAGGAACAATAAGATTGGTCTTGTTGATTATTTCATTATCATAGAATAGAATATCTAAATCAATCGTGCGAGGACCTTTGTCAATAAGTTTAACACGGCCCAAGACTTCAGATTCTATTCGCTGGAATGTGCGAAGCAGCTCCTCGGGTGATTGTGAGGTTTCGAGACGAGCAACACCATTCAGAAAATTTGCTTGGTTCAAAACATACATAGGCTTCGATTCATACAGGCTTGAGGTTTCCAGAACATTTATATCGGGCTGCTCATCAAGCCAGTCAAGGGCCTGTGAAATGTAGAGTGCTCGGTTCCCAACGTTGGACCCAAGGCCAACATAAACCTCGTGAAGTCCATTGGGAAGCGTCTTTCGAATTTCCTTAAAGTATCCTTGATCTCTTGTCACTGAGACACCGGCATCGGCGAAGGGAAGAGCGCGGGGCTTTTCTATGCTGACAGTAGCCTTGGAGACGCCAAGTGAACAGACGAATTCGGTTGCATCTGACGCAAAAGCCTCTATCGTTAAATAGGAAGTCGTGTCGATCCACTCAGCAAGCTTAGTTGTGATAAAACGATAGTCGTAGCTGCTGGTCGCGTGCAGGTCGCGGAACATTTTGAGATCGATGCTGATGGTCTGCTTCTCAAGACGCTCCCAAGGATGTACACCGACAAGAGCTTGTAAATTCAATCCAGACACAGATAAAACATCCTCCTCTTCACGTACATCATCTTTACGTCGTACAATTGAGATGGCTGCCTCCCGAGCTTGCAAGAGGCCCTTGGGCTTGGTCACTTGAACACGAACCCATTGGCCACGGTGAGCGTCAGAAAGAGCAACATCGGCAATTTTTTCGGCAGTATCCTGCAGGCTGGTGAATTTGTTTTCTTCTGTAAGCTTAATGACGGAATCGCAAAGTTCACCGTAGTGGATCACATATGGAAGGTGGTCGGTCTGAGCGGCAAGTGAGACATTGGTTTTGATCCAGAGAGATATGAGAACTGGTTGGGCGTTCTCCTGTTTCCAGGCGTCTAGACCGGCGTGGGTTTTGACGGCCAGATCACGAATGAAAACGAAATCAGTATCACGGTCGTACGAAACTAATGGCTGCTGTCCTTGACTTTGTGCCGGGGAACTAATAGTGTTCGAGCTTGTGGATAAGAAGGATATGCGAGAAGAAGAAAAAGAGCGAGTTGGCGGTGACAGGCTGGTCGTGGCTCGACGTTTGGCGGGACCAGCGTCAAGCGTCGCGCAAGGTCGACGGGCCTGCGTCTGCTCAGAACAATTCAGCGCAAGCATCCAGGGCCGAGCTCGGACGAAGGGCAAACGAGCTGTTGTATAATGCTTCACGGTGAAGAAAATCTCAGCCAGGATGGGGAATGAGGTTGGATGGTCTAGACCGGGCCCAGTCCAATCTACAAGGGGCAGCCCCCAAAATGTGACGTCAGAAATAGTATAAAATGTACTTTACACCTGCTCAATACTAGAAGGATACGAAAAGTTGTTTTGGGCACGAATAGCGTCCAAAGTGCGCGCAAGCGAGAGCGTGCTCGAAATCGGACATAGCTTGTCCTCAACCAGACCAGATTCGAGGTCAGCGGCAACAGCATCAGCCTCGTAAAAGAGTCCCATTCCAGAAAGTGGGTACGCATGTCGCTTTGGGTCTTTTCCGTTGGAATTTACGGTAAAGGCCACCGGGCGAGAGCATGGTCCCTCAACGGTTATGGTGCCCGCTTCGCCAAGAATTGTCACGGAAGCAGAATCGTGGCTGTTAAAGGATAGATGCGTGCTTACAATGCCAGTTGCTCCAATCTTGGGATACGAGAGAAGAACAGCTGTAGTATCGTCGACGTTTGTAAAAGTGCGCTGCACGGTCGAGACAATGTCAGGGACTCCTCCTCCACGCTCCTCGAGCAAAACCTGACACCAGGTTAGGGGATATACGCCAATGTCAAGTAAAGCACCGCCGGCGAGATCGGGATTGTATCCACGGTGCTCTGCCTGGGCTGGGAAGACCTCGCCGTAGGAAGCAATGACTTGGCGAACTCGTCCAATAACCTTATCCTCGTAGAGTAGCTTCTGGAGATCCTTTACAAGAGGCAAGAAGCGAATCCACATTGCTTCCATTAAGAAAACCCTCTTGGCACTGGCCAGATCGGCGAGAACTTGGGCCTGGCGGCCGTTGACGGACAATGGTTTCTCCACCAACAAGTTCTTACCCGCTTCGAGAACCTGGCGAGCAACGGAGTAGTGGTGAGAGTGTGGATTTGCAAGGTAAATAACTTCAACAGCAGGGTCAGCAAGCAAGTCCGCGTATGATCCGTAGGCAGCGACCTTGTCGGCTCCCTCGACGCCTGCCTTCTCAAAGACAGAATCAATAAAAGCCCGAGCTCGGTCAACATTAGATGATGAAGCCACGGCACCAATTGTGTGCTTTGCGGTAGTTCCTCGAGCATTTGGATTGGCGAGAAGGTCGAGGGCAAAGGCCCGAGCGATCTAAGACAACAGTTAGGGTGGTCCCTTCTCTTAAAGTAACACACTCACTCCACCCGGTGCAAGAATTCCCCAGCAAGTCATTGTTGAGGTATAATGAGAAAGAAACCCAAAGAGAACGAAAGATAACTGACGGTTGGTACCATACTGTACATATGTCACGTTACATCAAATTGATTTCATGCGGCTCACCGTACCAAGTACTATACTTTCAATTGCCCTCGCCAAAAGTGGATAAGCTGTATTTGGTCGAAGCATTCGGATATCAACGATGGCCGAGGAAACGGTAGAGCAACAGGTGATTGATGAAGTCACACCACTTATTACTGCTGCTTCGGATATTGCAGAAGAACCCGAAGATGAGCGGATACCAATGTCGACAATCTTTATCTTGATTTCAATGGAAATCGGCGTTTTTTTGGCTGCTCTAGACTCGACAGTCGTGGCTGCGCTCTTGGGCCATATTGCAAGTGAATTTGGATCGTTCAAGTCTGTCTCCTGGATTGCCACTGGCTACTTGATTTCCACTGCTGCCTTTCAGCCTCTCTTTGGAAAGCTCACTGATATCTTTGGGCGTCGGGAAGGTCTTATCGTCTGCAATACGTTGTTTGGTATCGGATGTTTGTTGTGTGCACAATCTAGGACAATCACGCAGCTCACTCTAGCCCGAGTTATCCAAGGTATTGGTGGTGGGGGAATTACTTCAATTGCGACCTTCGCTTTATCGGATTTGATTCCTGTACGGAAGCGAGGTCTCTACCAGGGATTAGGCAACTTGTTTTTTGGTGTCGGTGCTGCGATTGGTGGTGTTATTGGTGGTTTCGTGAGTGATCGTTGGGGATGGCGTACCGTGTTTTACGTTCAATTGCCTCTTCTATTCGTCTCATTTTATATCGTCTACAACTATTTGAACATTCCACCTCATCCTAGCTCTAGCATTGATGAAACAACTCGACAGAAGCTGTCCCGCGTCGACTTTGCTGGCTCATTTTCTCTCGTCACTACATTGGCCTTATTCCTGAGCGCTCTCGGTGTGGGCGGCTCGTTTTTGCCTTGGACTCACCCTCTCACGCTGACTTTCTTTGCTCTTTCTTTGATGTTTTTCGGTATTTTCATCCACGTCGAGCTCCATATCGCCAAAGAACCAGTATTGCCTTTACATCTCTTTACAGACGCGACTGTATTAGGATGCGCTCTGGCAAATTTATTTGCTTCTATGTCTGTCTATGCCTATCTTTATTACGCACCCATTTACTTTGAGGCCGTTCTGGGTATGTCCCCTACCCTCGCTGGTTCCCGCTTGCTCTTTAATTTTGTGGGATTGATGGTAGGATCATTCTTTGCAGGTCTATACATGCGTGTAACTGGAAAATATTTTTGGCTACTTCATTCATCCACGTCTATGTTTCTCCTTGGTACCGCGATACTATGCACGGCCTCGTTGGATTTCCCGCTTTGGAAGCAATACATTTCTCTCACAATTGCTGGCGTTGGATACGCCAGTGTAATTACTGTTTCTCTTATTGCTCTTATTGCTGGTGTTCCGTTTGAATTTCAGGCAGTTACCACTTCGATTCAGTACGCCTGTCGCGGTTCAGGATCCACTATGGGTGTTGCCCTTGTTTCTTCCCTTTTTCAAAACGTTCTTGATTCACGTCTTCACGAACTTGTTCGAGGCCCTGAGGCTGCTCGCGTCATTTCCGAGGTCGAACGATCGATTGAAAGTATCGCCATCTTGCCCGATGAGTACCGATTCCCGGTCATTCAGAGCTATCTTGTGGCCTCTCAGTGGGCATTCTATCTGGTCTTTGTCTTAGGTATTGGGTTATTTCTTTCGTCCTTACTTATCAAAGAACATGTTCTTCACACCCGCATAAACAGATAACCGTGTTGACTATGCCCAGGAGCACTATCTATGAATTTTTGGATTTTATGCTTGGTTTGATAATATTTGTGTTGCGATATTTGTTTTTGTAAAGGGTGTGATGCTTTAGAGAAAGAATAAAAAGAATAAAAAGAATACAAAAGGCAGGCGAGTCACACGCCGCCAGACAATAATCCATGTGTGTGTAACAGCATTTATCCTGTTTTTTCAGTTACAATACCCGATATAACGACACTAGTGAGAAGATTATACCTATATTTTTTTCTATAACTGAGCCGGTCTTTTAGAGGAGGGGTTAATGCAATTATGCAAACCAAGTTTGCTCTTCTTGAAATGTGCTTTGCAGAGTCTATTGTTTTTTAAAGTCTATATATATATGTTTAACTTTTAATTGTATTATAGTATCAACTGAGATTTTCTACAATAACTGAGCCAAACAACAGAAATAACAAAAAAACATCTCCATACTCCTATCTCACTCATAGTCCTCCACTGCGGCAGCTTTAACCATTAATTGGCCAACCAGCTCACCGTGTCGACGCTCATCCAACATGTCAGAGCTCTAGTATATAATTACGTCGTTTAGAAAAAAATCAAAGAAAAAAAATCAAATCCCAATTAAAATTAAAACAAGTAACCATTCTTTTACTTCTCTTCCTCCTGAACTTTTTCCTCTGATGACTTCCTTTCTTTCTCGAGCATTACTTCCTCGCGCGCCCGCCATCTTCGCCTGTAGTCACGACCACAGCGGAGAATCCAAAAAAGTGCCGGCATATCAAGAACAACTAAAATCAGTGCCATCATCGTAAAGCACCAACCAGCGCCCATGGCTTTGACCATAGTGTCAATAAGCGCAGTTGCAGCACCACCAATCAAGCACCGTACCAAATTATTGACAGCTGTAATTGAGGAGGGTGAATTTGGATAAAAGTCGACCATTATGACGCTGGTAGAGGAAAAGATAGCTGTGGCCAGCGCTCCGTTGACAACCATGAAGACAATTGATGGAACAATAGTCCACCCATGTCGAAGTGACCAACCAAAAAGAACCAAAAATGGACAATAAATGCACATGTATATCATAAGAATACCCAATCGAGCCTCCTCAAAAGGAAAGTCAGGATCCGTCTTCTTCGATGACCTGCCGTAATTTTCTGGGTACCCATACTTGATAGCTGTTCTGCGAAACTGGGTATCCAAAAGCTTGCCATTGACGATACTTCCCACCGCACATCCGACTCCGGGGCCGATGAAGCAACAGCCAATCAAGACAGGGCTAAGATGGAATTGGTCTGCATAGTAAATCGATGCCCATGTAGTGATGCAATAAAAGGATGCGTATACCAAAGAGTTCAGAAGCAATACCAAAGATAGCTCCAAGTGAGCAAATACCTTTAACTGGAGAAATGGTTGCTTCCAATTAAATGGTCTAGAGGGAGCAAGTGTTGCTTTCGTTTTGTCATCAGCTTCATCGTAAGAGCAGCGGATGCTTCTGCCTAATTTCCTCTCGCGTATACGGGTAGCCAGTGATTTAGAGTGCCAATATGGCGGTTCGATCTCTCCGTTTCCGACAATGCTCCGGGATGTTTCATCCATAAAAATGACATGCAAAACAATCAATGCCACTGCGAAGGCACTCAAAAAGTAAAAGCATGTGCGATAACCAGTTTTTGTCATGCTGAGCGACCCGCCAATAATAGGAGCAATCGCTGTTGCGACCATAACGCCCGCTTGAAAGATGCCCATGTACATACCTCGTTCAGCAGAAGAAGAAACGTCGGCAATTGTTCCCGCGCCAATGGCGATAGAAGATGCTGCGCCTGTGCTCTGAAGCATGCGAAATACAAGAAGAAGGGGGTATGAGTTTTGCAGCGATAGAACAATATTAGCAGCAAGAAAAACACCCAGTGTGAGTATGTACAACGGTCGACGGCCAATAGAGTCCCCCATAGGACCCCAGAAAGAGGGCGATATACCTTGCATAATCATGTAGAGCGTGACCGTTAGATTGATTAGCTCTTGTGACTTTCCCAACTCCGTGGCTATTTCATTGAGAACCGGGAAATAGATTGCTGTTCCCAGCGGTGATGCGTTGCCGGTAACAGTAGCCATGGCCACAATAAATTTTTTTCTTCGGTTGGTGAAGGCACTATAGGGAGCCAACGCCCGAGTGGAGATCGTAGTCACTATCGGGTTATCCTGCAAGTTGTCTTCCAAGGTCTCAACTTCAGCCAAGCCTGCAATATCCGACGCTGTGTCAGCGATTCCTCGCTCGGCGTTGTTTAAACTCATTTCAGTCACGCCTTGAAAGAGTGAAGGCAGTTGGGAGTTGTATATAAACTATGACGTGAGCCGCACAACAAATCCCGATATCGGCTTTCTTGCTCAAGCCAGCTTGCACGAGCGTAAACTCCGGCGGAAGTAAGGACTTTTTAGGGCCTCTTTCCGGTAGGCGTTTTAATTTACATGATAATTCCACCGCATATGGCGGCAGTCTCAACACTCAGACGCCTCTGGTTCACTAAGGACACTTCTGTTATATTCTCAACTTTAAGTGACCATCTATTCTGGTGTATTTTACGTGTCTCTTCTGATAAATCATTCAAATGTTCGAAATCTATAGTTTGGAAGCGGAAATTAACTGCGGACGTGAAAACGGTTGTTGCTGCGCCGGTGTCGCAGATTCTGGGGAAGGTATCAAACTTCGACCGCTGTAGACATCCCTCGGGACATTTGATGGAAGTTTTGTTTTTTACCTTTCAATTGTATTATAGACTGGAATCTTATACAATAACTGAGTCGAAAGTAAAAATAACAGAAACAGAACACTTTTTCATACCCTCTTTCTCACCCACAGTCCCCACTGCAGAAGCAACCTTTTTTTTTTTTTTTTTTTTTTTTTTAACGTTAACGAATTTATTTTTTTTAAAAAAAAAACCAAAACTAAACAGGCTCAA